>JAHKKF010529494.1:0-2500 GCA_019740295.1 Labeo calbasu | reverse complement strand
TTATTGTTATTATTATAAAAAAAATCTGACATTTGAACTTTCACAGGCTGTCAGAAAATGATCATGAAATAATGCTACAGACAAACAAACAAACAAACAAACAAACAAACAAACACATAAATAAATAAATAAATAAATANGCTACAGACAAACAAACAAACAAACACATAAATAAATAAATAAATAAATAAATAAATAAATAAATAAATAAATAAATAAATAAATAAATAAATAAATAAATAAATAAAATAAAATAACCCAGACATTTGTATGGCATTCATGAAATCTGCCTGTCAAACAAGGTCAAAATTGCAAAAAATACATGCGTCAGAGAATGTTTATATACCTGAAGCATTTCATTTGATGCAATTTCATTATCAGCCACTTCCAAACTCACAATGCATAATGCATGAAATGGATATTGATAAAATAAACAGGTGTATTAAGTGGCATGTGCAGACACATTTTACAAATTACATTTTACAATATATTAAAATAGAAAAAAAAAGTTGTTTTAATTT
This sequence comes from Labeo calbasu, assembly GCA_019740295.1. Classification (NCBI taxonomy): domain Eukaryota; kingdom Metazoa; phylum Chordata; class Actinopteri; order Cypriniformes; family Cyprinidae; genus Labeo; species Labeo calbasu. Next base: position 1,979 of record JAHKKF010529494.1, on the reverse strand, counting down.
GTAATACTTTTTTAATTTTTTTTTTACTGTATTTGTGATCAAATAAATGCAAAATTATTATTATTAAATAAAATATTATTATTATTATTATTATTATTAAAAATAAATCTGACATTTGAACTTTCACAGGCTGTCATAAAATGATCATGAAATAATGTTACAAATAAATAAATAAATAGTTAAAATAAAATAAAATAACCCCGACATTTGTATGGCATTCATGAAATTTGCCTGTCAAACGAGGTCAAAATTGCAAAACTATATGCGTCAGAGAATGTTTATATACCTGAAGCATTTCATTTGATGCAATTTCATTATCAGCCCCTTCCAAACTCATGATGCATAATGCATGAAATGGATATTGATAAAATAAACAGGTGTATCAGGTGGCATGTGCAGAAAACGCTTAAGCTGGGAAACAACACCAAGCCTCAATGACCCCCCTGGGTGTGTGTGTGTAATCGCAGCAGAATTGCTTTGAGATGTTATGCATGAGCTGTAGCTGTTATCCAATAAACGCTATGAGCTTATCGTGTGCGAGAGCGGCCGGTGCAAATGCTTATGCTGAAAGCATCACAGGACTGATCCCCAAGATTTGATTAGATGTTTAGGGAGTCCATTTCGTGCCGCAGCTACGGCTAAATGTGAAATTAATGATCAGAGTGGAGGTTAGCTAATGTCTGTGATAGGACTAAAACAGATTTAAGCTGCCCTGGAACCAAGGTGCAAATGATAGGTACCAAACACGCGCTTGTGCCCCGTCCTGTACGTGTCCCAAAAGTGATTATAAATTATTCATAAAGAAAACAAGCTGGGGAAGCTATTAGAATGATAAACAAGCAAGGTTTGGGCTCGAAATTGGGGGCCAAAGGGGAAAATGTATTAATATCTGACTAAACTATATGCTATAGGCACAGCTACATGCAGTTATTAACATAACATGGGTGGCATTGGAAAATTGACAATTTTATAGAAGCCAGAGTGTGATTTGCCAGCCTAATATGAGGAATAAGAATTAGCCTTGTCTAATTCTGTGTTTGATTTCTAAATATCCCTTGCATTTTGATTCTCTCAGTCTCATCAGCCAATATTTCACCACACCAATGTGATGCCACAAACTAGGTTTATCTTCACTAAACCTGTATTTAAAGGGGACATACTATGCAAAATTCACTTTTACATGGTGTGTGTTTGCATATAATTGTGTCAGCGGTGTGTGGACGCAACACCCTACAATGATAAAAATCCATTATAATAATTTATATAATAATTTATATAATTTACTCACCCCCTTGTCATCCAAGATGTTCATGTCTTTCTGTCTTCAGTCGTAAAGAAATTATGGTTTTTGAAGAAAGCATATCAGGATTTTTCTTCATATAGTGGACTTCAATTGTGCCCCTGATTTTGAACTTCCAAAATGTAGTTTAAATGCAGCTTCAAAGGGCTCTAAATGATCCCAGCCGAGGAAGAAGGGTCTTATCTAGCGAAACGATCTGTCATTTTTTTCAGAAAATAAAAATTGGTATGCTTTTTAAACACAAAAGCTGGTGTAGCACAGGTTCTGGCATGCGCGTTCACAACGTACTATTGAATCACGTCGAAAGGTCACGCCGAACTACAGACCCAGTGTTTACAAAGCGAACATGCAAAGACTAAGAAAGTGCAAGTAAGTCAAACGCTGTTTACAAACCAAAAGGTACAACGTGTTGGACGATAGAGTACACAGACAATGAGCTTAGACGTGATTCGTAGTAGCGATGGGAAGTTCCTATCATTTTACTGACTCAGACCTTTGAACAAATCTTTTTTCAAGTAATTTCGTTAATTTTAGCAAAATCATCGTCACGTGACAGCCCCATAAGATGAACGAACAACTTGAAAAACCCGAAGACTCGAAACTAATTCCAGTACAGAATCTAATAGGATGTTGCGCAAAATGAACGAATCGTTCATTTCGTTTTTAAAACAAAAATGAC
>JAHKKF010529493.1:31207-51234 GCA_019740295.1 Labeo calbasu | reverse complement strand
ATGTATGTGTATATATATATGTATGTATGTATGTATGTATGTAAATATATGTATTTAATAATGTCTAAGTTAAACTTGTTCAAAACAATCAATTTAGCAAAGTTTGTACTATTTTCTGCTTATTTTGATAAATTAAATAATTATTTTTGGTAATACCCTAGAATAGGTAACACTTATTCACTGTTAAGTATGACTTTTCCCTCAATAAATTCCTAATTTGCTGCTTATTAATAGTAGGGTAGTTGTTAAGTTTAGGTATTGGGTAGAATTAGGGATGTAGAATAAGGTCATGTAGAATAAGGCATTAATATGTGCTTAATTAGTACTAATAAATGTCTAATATTCTAGTAACATGCATGCTAATAAGCAACTAGTTAAGAAACAGTAAAATAAAGTGTTACCTTATTTTTTGTTCAATAAATATACTGTCATTAAAATATGTTAATATAAAACAGAAACAAAATCATTTTACAATGTAAAGATTCTGAAAGCACTGAAGGAGATCCCATAATTTAATATAGATTTACAGTAGTAACAACAATGATTTTATTATGTGATATGATTAATAGCATGTTTTTAAATATAATGGTTTCATTCTAAACATGATTATCTCTAAAATGGACACCCAACATAATATGATATTTGCCATCTGAATCTAACAATGTAATGTCAACAAATGGAAAAGTCAGCCTTCTATTAATTATCATGTTAATTTTTGTGCCTTTTAACCCCAACAGCAGGGGTGCTTTTTACCCTAAATACCATGCTTTTACATATTCTTTCATTAACTGCTGTTTTAATTATCTTAAACAAAACTGAAAATCATTAAGAAACCTTTGTCTCAAGATATATTGAATCATTTTTGTCATTTGCTACGTAAATCTTTAGCAGAGAATCTACTTTGCACTGCTGCCCGTGATCGCATCAGCCAGTTTTGCACGTGTATGTTGAAAAGCGGATGTTTTGGAAAGTGCTACACCACATTTTTCTGCCTTTTCAGCCATATCAAAGGCGTCTTTTACGCCTAGACGCCTTTAGCCCTGTTGTACCCTAATTCCAGCCAGATTACATGAAGTTGAACATATTCTCTTGCATGTGGATTCATCTACATTCTAATCTTTACATAAACTCAGATGTAATTTCCAAAGTTTTCCCCCTCTGACAAAAAAGAAATGTATTCATCTTCGACTCAATTGATGGTGTTTGGCTGATAGCGCTCTTTTGGGGTATAGGCGCTGTTTTCCTCATATCTGAAGAGAGTTGTTATTAGAGGCTCCACAGAATGGAGCAGTCCTCTGTGAAGTGGAGCGCTACTTGAGACAAGGATAGCATTTCAGAGCTATTGACAGAGAGCGTTTTCGCCCCAAGAGCTCAGGGCCTCTTCAGTCGCAGCCATCGGCACCCTAAACACCACAGAGAATCGATTCTGTACAGCTGTGAAGCTGTTGTGTTTTCTTTCTCTCTTTATGGCTGTTTTTTGTTTCAAGATTACTCATTCATTTAGTGCTGGAATAAATGTGATTGTGTCAGGCAGGGAAATCATACAGATTTCTGATTTAATGCAGAGGGTTATACAGAAGCACTCTTACAGAAGATAGTATGACTGATGATATGTAGATATTTAGTTTGTGTTTAGTGTGTGATTGTGATGGTTAAAGGGATAGATTACCAAAAAATGAAAATTCTGCCATTACTTACTCACCCTCAGGTCGTTTCAAACCCGTAAGATCTTTGTTTATCTTCAGAACACAAATGAAGATGTTCTTGATGAAATCCCAGAGCTTGCATAGACAGCAACACGAGAATGCTTTTTGTGCAGCAAGAAAACAAAAATAACCACTTGACTGGCATGGAAGAGTAGAAACAATGTTGAATAAAGTTATTTTTGTTTTCTTTGCAGGCAAAACACATTCTTGTAGCTTCATAACATTTCGGTTGAACCACTGATGTCACATGGACTGTTTTTTTGATGTGCTTACTCGGTGTGTGCGATACTGACAAAAAATATCTCTATTTTCTGGGATTTTATCGATAACAATAATTAGACGATATTTTGCTGAGTGTGTTATTGTGCTGGTATCTTAAGGACTACCATGGACAGCTGACTCCTAAATGTTCTGATATTCTTTGTATTCTGTGTGGTGGTCTTTTCCAATAAGTTTAAATTGATTTTTACTTTTTATGGGCATTTTAACATTTAAAAAGCCATTTTTTTCTAAAAGTGTGCATTATCTTTTGAGTCAAAAATTCTTATATTTGGGCTGATACCAAACAAATGAAATCAGTATCAACAAAATTCATCTTTGCAATGCTTTGCAAGCTGCATCTGAAGGGGTATTTAGATGCATTTACACACTGTTTAATGCAGATCATAAATGCATTTAACCTGCAGTTACAAATGCATAATGTTTTGATATTTTAAACATAACGTTGAATACTGATATTTGAAATTATTTAAATAATAAAAAGATACTTTAAATGTGGAATTAAACTGCCAGCAGGTGGCAGCAAGTCACAGTTAATAAGTGAGACATTGCGATTGAAACGAATAATTTAAACGGTTGAATCATTCAGGAACAAAACAACATCATGTTGCTCAGAGACACAAAACAGTGCTGTGCCTGTGTTTGGAATGATTTTTGTTGGTGAAATAGAGCAAAAACAAGCAATATAGTGTCTAAAACATGGGTGTCAAACACGAGTTTAGATGCAACCCTAATTAAACACACCTGATCCAACTAATCAGGTCCTTCAAGTTTAATTGAAAACTGCATAGTATGTGTGTTGGAGCAGGGTTGGAACAAAACTCTGTAGGGCTGCGGCCCTCCAGGAACTGAGTTTGACACCCCTGGTCTAAAACGTGTCTTTTATAGTGTCTTTGAATTCTTGTCTTTTAAACTGTTGTACAAATTCTTTATCACATTTGTAATCATGGTAATTTTTGGGAGAAGAAAACGTCACTCTTCATGTGATATTGAATAACTGTATGAAGTGGAATAAATCTATACATTTTCTGTCCCCATATCTTGAATTTGTGATAATTCTAAATGTATTTTAATAGACTGAATCATACAGTGAAAGAACGCACTGTTTATGCGTATGTGCACTAGTCTAGACTTAACGTAATGCGTGCACTGCACTCTGCAGGTGTTTTGAATGTTTTTTGCAAAATACTCGATAATGTCAAATTGAACATGGTTAAAACAACAGTTACGATATCATCGCAGACAATATATATCGCACACCCCTAGTCCTTGCTAACTTTCTGGGCTTTGAACGTGGTAGTTGCGTTGCTGTCTTTGCAGGGTCAGAAAACTCTCGGATTTCATCAAAAATGTCTTAATCTGTGTTATGGGTTTGGAACGACATGAGGGTGAGTAATTAATAACAGACTTTTCATTCTTGGGTGAACTATCTCTTTAAATATAGTGGTTGCATCTTATAAATGGGGTTTATATGCATGGTGATTTGATATTCTGAACGATGTCTGAACTTTGTATCACAAGCACTTCTAGTGTTTATATGCCTCTTTATGATGAATCACTTTTTGTATTCCTAATTTGTAAGTCACTTTGGATAAAAGCATCTGCTAAATGAGTAAATGTAAAATGTATATGTTGTCCTAAAGAAGGCCTGCATAATTATGCAGATTTGCGTTTATTTGACCCCAAAATGATGCATTTCTGATAAGACAATTTTAGCTAGATGCAGGGTCTCTATAAGTTCTGATAAATATTTAAAACATTTGTATCTTGTACTCTTAAAATAAAGGCTCCAAAGAGTATGATACCATAGAAGAACCATTTTTGGTTCCACAAAGAACCTTTCAGTAAACACTTCTTAAAAGAACCATTTTGAAAAACATTTTAAACTATAAAGAACCTTTTCTGCATTTGAAAGGTTCCTTGAATGTTTAAAGTTCTTTACGGAACCATCAATGCCAGTAAAGAACCTTTATTTTTAGTGTAATAAGTATATAATTCATGAATTGTCCAAAAATGATCTTTAATAGATGGTTATTTAATGCACAAGCCAATTGGTTGTTGTTTTCCCAGGAAAATAATCTTTATATTCTGAAACCTCTTTACATATTCTGTGCTGTTTTTTGTTTTAGTTCATTGGCAGTAAAAGAAACATTAAAAACAAGTGGAAAAATCTGTCAGTGCAGAAAGACAAAAGGCATTTATATTCAAGATGCAGTCTAGGAAAACAAGTCTGTTTTGCTTCTTCAGTAAATGTATTCTGTTTAAAGGATTTTTTAATATTTTACCTGGAAAACCAGACAAAAATACTGATTTTCTGCAGTGCACAGAAGTTTAGAGAAGAAGTTTTCTTTCTTTCTGTCTTTCTTTCCCTCCCACCTCCGTGACTCCAGTGATTTTAAAGATTCAGCGCATAAAAATTCCGAGCGCGGAACGTGGAGTGATATAAATTCAGCACCACGCAGACAACGGAATAATAACATTAATGAAAATTTTACATTGACTAAAAGTCAGAGTTCCCCCTTCATTAATTTTAAAGTCGCTCTCTCAGACTTGGAAATGTGTTCGGACAGCCGACTCTTTGCTCAGTCTCGGCGTGGCCTCGCGAAAGACTCCGAGAGCCCACCAACGCTTTCCATGTGTCGCTCATCATTTTCAAACACGACGGCGGCCGCTGACCTTTCGGCTCTATCTAGAGTTTACTTTTTGTTCTCCCACTCCACTGAAGTCGTATCTATCACACGCTTTAATTCCATATTTTTTCCTCTCAAATGTATGGTGGGCGTTTTATCATCATTGCTCAGCTGTGTGTTGATACACGCCTCACAGGGGGCTATTTAGGAGAGTTTAGTGCTAAACAGCACTCATTTCCTCTGTAATAGATGCTACAAAGTTGCGGGTTTCCAGAGGAAAAAAAGCATCATTATCAGAGAGATTTGTTGTGTGGGATGGATCTTCCTACTTCACGAGTGCTGCACATGCGTGAAGGTGAACAGGTTAATGCGGCAGATGCTTTGTGCATTGCGCTCACGCGTTTGACGGCACAAACGTAAAGGCTTGAATGAACACGTGTGGCCTGTGATCAAGTAGTCCTGGAAGACGGCGATGTAAGCGGAAATTAATATCAAAACAGGCCCTAAACCAGCATTGTTGTGCTAACCTTCGTGTTAGCTGATAACGTGACATGCAAATGTAAGCAGCGTCCAAAATTAACTTTTTGTCACAGCTGCCAATCGTGAAGTGAAGTGAGTGAAAAATCTAGATATTTATACAGATGAGATAAGCTAAGACACAGTATTTTGGAATTAAAATTACATGCAATATTTAAAATCATAACCACGTATATTTTTATCTAAATATATATAGAAGTATGTGTCATATATATTTTATTATATTACATTTTAATATTGAAATAAAAATTATGTTGTCAATTTTTGTTTTTGTCATTTTTAAAAAATATGCATATTTTTATTCATGCGAAAATAGGATCATTTTTATATGTGTGATACGCAGTGCATTTCTTTTTTTTTAATAGAAGGAATACTCCATCCTATGAAAATGTTTTAGTGCCACGTTAAATAAAAAAAGATTACGAGATTAAAGTCGAAATATTGCGAGAATAATGACGAAATACTACGACAATAGTCAAAATATTTTGAAGTCGAAATTGCAAGAATAAAGTCAAAATATTTTGAGAACAAAGTCGAGATGTTTTGAGAATAATCTTGTAATATTTCAACTTTATTTTCGTAATTTCGACATTATTCTTGAAATATTACGACTAGAATCTCGCAATCTTAGATTTTCCTTAATTTTTTTTAACACGGCACTAAAACTGTGAGTATTCCTTCTTTTTAAAAAAATGCACTGCTTATCATGCATATGTAACATGAAAAATTATTGCATGGATAAAAATATGCATATTTTTAAAAATGACAAAAACAAAAAAAATTTACAATATAAAAAATTTTAATTTAATATTAAAAGTTGTGAATCGTTTGCATTTCTTACATCAGTGAATTAGATTATTTTTCTCTGACAACTTAGACCAGTACCTTTGTTTTTTTGTTTTGTTTTGTTTTTTGTTTTACTTTCCCAAAGCCAATTTGCTACAAAATAACTAGTGAGTGCAAGTTTTGATGCTGGAATGTAACAATAGGTGCATATTATGATCCATATCAAAACTACTACGGTTGTGATATCTGTTTCTTCACATTGTGTCAGATCTAGAAAGAATTACATTTGAAAAAGCATTCGGTTTAGCCCTGAATAAACACCTTGATCTGCCTTGAAGTGCAATAGAGTCTAAGCTGTATGGTGAGAGCTTACCGCATGTCCTCTTCTCTCTCCCAGAGGACACTGGGTAATCGTCGTCGCTGTCTGCCTGACATGGCCGGGGGTAGAGGGACTTGGAGCAGGAGAAAAAAGGTAAAAGTTATAGTGTCGGTATTAGACAGTGGGTGCAATGTTTAATCTGTGTATCTAAATCCCTGAAATCCACTGAGTTTACAATTAAATAAAACAGTGAAGCACTGAAATAGTTAGCTGTCAGATCAAGGACTTTGTTTTCTTTTTGTGTCCTTTATGCAGCAAGACCAAACCTCTTTTGCCTGAGCAAAACCACCTTCCTCTTTTATAACTTCATTAATCTGAACAGTTCCTTGTCTTCAAAACATATTGAAATGGGTGATTTTTATGACTTCTGTTTTGGTTCTTGAATATCTGTGTTTTTTCACAGTTATGGATGAAGCATTACACTATATGTTTCCTGCAATTCACACTGAAGATATTATATTTTAAGTATAAAATGTTTAGTCATGTTAAAAATAAAACATCCTCAAATCATCCTTTACCCACTGGGGTCTGAGGGTTTTTTCAGTATCTTAAAAACATGTTAATGGCTAATTACAATGTATTCAGCACAAACTGGGCTACAATAACATGTAAGCAACATGTAAGCAAAATTTATGCATGCTTAAAGTTAAAAATTTGTAAATTTTAAAAAAGTTAAAATTTTAAGTCACTGAAATAAGACCATAAAACACATACAGAAAAAAATATATATTACATGAAATTTTATGAATGATGATAAATTATAATAAATTTGTTTTTTATAAAACCTTTAGAAGGTTTTTGTGTTGTTTTAGGTAATTTTTCTGAAACTGAAAAAAAATACACAAAAACATTCTGTGATACTACAAAATCTATATTCTCAAATTATCAAACAACATTTCTTAATCAGAAACTGAATCAAAATCCCTCCTAATTTGTGTACTGTATGTAACATTTCACAATCCATTTTATCCAGATTAATTCAGATTTATTTTTATTATTTTAAGAAATTAATATTATTTAAGAAATTTATTTAAAAAAAGATTATTTAAGAAATTAAATAATAATAATAATAATAATAATAATAATAATAATAATAATAATAATAATAATAATAATAATAATGATGATGATAATAATACATTTTAAAATAAATTTATGGTTCTTTTTTCTTTTTATTTTTTAGGTTTATGCTAGTGCCATCAAATGATTAATCACGATTAATCACTTCCAAAATAAAAGTTATATATATTTATATATATTATGTATATATAAATATACACACATGCATGTTATATATTAAAAATATTTATATATAATGTAAATTATATGAATATAAATGTATACATGTAAATACATGTAAATATTTTCAAAATAGATACTGTATGTGTGTGTATTTATATACACACATTATACACACATTATGTAAACAAAAGCTTATTTTGAATGTGATTAATCACGCTTAATCATTTGATAGCACTACTTTATGCTTAAATATTAAAAAAAAAACATTTTGGTAATAGGAGATATACATTTTCTGAAAAAGGGTACTACTAGATAGAAGATACACTCTCTGAAAAAAGGGTACAAAAGCTGTCATTGGGGCGGTACCTTTTCAAAAGGTACACTTTTGTACCTTTTAGGTACTAATATGTACTTTTAAGGTACCAATATGGACGCTTTGAGTACAAAGGTGATCCTTTCGAAAAAGGACCACCTCAGTGACAGCTATTGGTAATTCTGCGATGTAACATCTGCTTTCACAATCCATATCCTGTTTCCATATCCGTTTGACTTTTTAATATACAACATTGTGGAAGTGAAAGGGGTTGCAAATGGCGTCTGGCTGAACCAGATCACCTTACGATTCCCTCCGTCTCAATGTCTTTTTTTCTCCTTCAGTCGTCTTCATTGTTTTTGTCTGTCTTTTGTCCTCCCCGGTGAGAAGCGGCGCTGAACTCTTCCCATCTTGTGTTTTAAAGCAGCTTAAGTGCTCCTCCATGCCGCTGATTTCCTTGTAGGCCTTAAGAAGTGATCACCTTCCTGCAATGCCCTCAGGATTAAACAGGCCAGGCCCGTCCTCTCCCCGTGCCTCGCCCCTACCTTTGTAGTCAATAAAAGACTAACTAGAAAAGAATGAGGAGATGGGAGAATCAATCTACTGGAAGCCTCCCCACAGTTTTCTCATCACTTCTTGTGTCGTGTGTCATCTCTGTCCATAACGGCGAAAAAGAACAAACTCGGTATGTGGGATGAAGGGTTTTTTTTTTAATACGGACTGAGAAAATAGAGTCAGAGAGGCAGGAAAAAAGAGTGATTTTGATGGAATGAGTGAGGGAGATAAGTTGTGTTTTATGTTGTGTTCAGACTCACAGCGGGGATGAGTGCTACACGAGCGCACGTGTTTTCCCTCAGCGTCCGGGGAACTGCTAAAGACGGCAGACGTCGTGCTAGTTTAAGCTTCAGTGTGGGGAGAGGCGATTCTGGGATTTTAGGCCACAAACAATTTACACAAAACAATGCAGCTGAGCGTACTGCATTTAACATGTATGCTTTTGTTTTCTGTGCCCGTAGTAAATCTCAGTACTCAAGGAGCTGACTGATCAAATTTTGGTTGTTTAGCTTAGTCATCTTTTCAAACCGTTGCGCCATTAAGATTGCAATTTACTTGCAAGAAACTGACTGTAGAAGTTTACTACTTTGCTTTATGACTTTTTCACAAATATCAATATGTTTTTTTTTTTCTTTTTGAGCAAATGATCAGTGAACAGAGGTGCTTCAGAACCTTCAGAAAATGTTGACCGTCAAACTCAGGAGTCTAAAAACTAAATATTATATGAGCTTATTTATTTTGTATCTGGTAGGTGTTCAAAATGAATTAAATATAATACTAAATAAAATAATATTATAAAAACAAGATATTTTTTTAAATAAATTCATTAAATTATTCAATGAGCAGTTTTATTTTAGATTTATTTTATATAAGATCTGAAATTTTTGCAAACCAAGTTTGAATACAGTTTAAAAACATGATTAAAAAAATATTTATTTTCTATATGTTAACATTAACTAATCATCAAAATTAAATCAAATAAAAAATAATTAAAATAGTTTGTAACTGAATTTTATTTGTTTGTAGTTATTATTTTCATTTTTTTTTTAAATAAAAGAAATAATTAAAATAACCTCAGATTTTTTTTTTTTTTTTCATTTTAATTGAAGAAAGAAACAAAAGCATACAGTAATTCACTTCACATGTCTGTTGCATGCTCAAAATTGCTAAACATGGTCACCTAACCTGGTTAGCATGGTTATTTTGGACTGTCTGACCTCCAAAGTTGTGTCTTTCTTGACTTTATTCAATTAAAATAATACAAAATATATATCAAATAAATTTGTTCCAAACTGTTTTTCTTCTTCTTCTTTTTTTTTTTTTTTTAATTTATATATTATATGAGCTAATTTATTTTAAGTTTATTTTGATCTGTTTTCAAACTAAATAAAAATCAACTACTAAATAAAATAATATAAGAAAAAAGTTATTTTTTAAATACATTCATTAAATTAATTATATGAGCTGTTTTATTTTAGATTCATTTTATGAGGTTTTTGCAACCCAGTCTGAATACAGTTTAAAAACATGATTATTTTTTTACATTTAAATATTATATGAGCTGATTTATTTTAGGTTTATTTTGATCTGTTTTCAAACTAAATAAAAATATACTACTAAATAAAGTAATATAAGAAAAAAGTTATTCTTTAAATAAATTAATAAATTAATAAATTAATTATATGAGCTGTTTTATTTTAGATTCATTTTATATGAGGTTTTTGCAACCCAGTCTGAATACAGTTTAAAAACATGATCCTTTTTATATTTTATTCTTTTCTGTCTAAGAACATTAAATAAACATCAAAATTAAATCAAATAAAAAATTATAAAAATAGTTTGAAACAGAATTTTATTGGTTTGTACTGTAGGTATTAATATTTTAATTCTGTTTTTAATAAATTAAATAATTGTAACTTACATTTTAATGGGGAAAAAAGCATTATTCACGCGTGTTGCATGCTCAAAATTACTCCGCATGGGCACCTAATCTGGTTAACATGATATAAAATATATATCAAATAAAATTTATTCCAAACTATTTTTTTATGTGAATATTATATGAGCTGATTTATTTTAGATGTATTTTGATCTGTGTTCACAATTAATCAAAATATACTACTAAATAAAATAATATAAGAAAAAAGTTATTATTTAAATAAATTATTAAATTAATTATATGAGCTGTTTTATTATAGAATCATTTTATATGAGGTTTTTGCAACTCAGCCTGAATACAGTTTAAAAACCTTATCCTTTTTTATATATTTTTTTTTCTGTCTAAGAACATTATATAAATAACTAAATTAAATCAAATAAAAATTGATAAAAATAATTCAGAACCAAATTTTATTGGTTTGTACTGTAGGTATTAATATTTTAATAATAATAAAAATGTATTATTTTAATTGGGGAAAAAAAGGCATTTTTCATTAAACATGTCTGTTGCATGCTCAAAAATATTAAACATGGTCACCTAACCTGGTTAGCGTGGTTATTTTGGACTGTCTGACCTCCAAGGTCTTTCTTGACGTCAATTCAATTCACTTAAAATTATATATGCATATGTTCCAAACTTTATGTATTTATTTATTTATTTATTTATTGCAATTTATCATTTTTATGTTTTTTATGTTTTATGTATTTAATGTTTACTGATAGAAAATTATTATAACAGAAAACTATTCTACTACTGGTTGGCATAACATAACATAACATAACATAACATAACATAACATAACATAACATAACATAACATAACATAACATAACATAACATAACATATAACACAACATAACATAACATAACATATAACATATAACATAAAATAAAAGAGCCTCTGTATTGAAGGTGCATCTATGATGCCTTAAAATGCTGTCTATGTAGTCTGCTCACTGCATGTTGGAACAGAGCCAAAGTAACTTTAAGTTTAAAGGTTGGCTGAGGCGATCACAGATTAATCACTTATTTTTAAGGGGGCTGAGATGAAGTGGAGTCTGTAATGGCCTGTGGTGGGCCATTCTGCCGTACTGTATGCCTCATTTGTCGGTGTATATATTTGTTTTGTTTTGGAGCTCTGTGCGATTCTGCTGATGGGCACATCAGGCTGTGAGGACTGGAACCACCTCAGCAGTATTGTATTTGAATCAATGATTCAGTTTTGTGCTGACACTCTGACGAATCTTTACTTTGACAGTCACTCCCTTCTGTTAAACCCTCACTTTAAGATATAAGGACGCTCTGGAGGGACCAGAGACTCGCTCACACTTTCATGCAGCCTTCAACAGAGTCAGAAACATGATTAGGAGTTACACGCACATGAATGACAAAGTGAAGCTGTATTTACCAGTGGGAAACTGGGATGTTTGAAAGAGGGCAGGAATCTCTGCAGTATATGAAAGGGAATGAGTTTCACTCTTTAATGTATTTCAGTAATGTTAATATGGTGTGAATGGCAGAGCTTATATTTCGTTTTATGAAACTGTCCACAAAACTCTTAAGAAGGTCAATATTTTTTTTACTTTTTTAGCGAATGATCACTGAACAGAAATGCTTAACCTTCAGAAAGCTCAGGTGGTCAAACTAAATATTATATGAGCTTATTTGTTTTAGGTTTATATAAAATATAATAAATAAATACTATGATAAACATAGTCTTTAAATAAATTCATTAAATAAACATCAAAATTAAATAAAATTAAAATGTAAATGTCTTAAATCAAAATAGATATTTTGAAAATATGAATAAAATATAAAATAAATTGTAACAGTATTTTCTGATTTTTTTAAATAAAATAATTAAAATAATTACATTTTAATTGTAAAAATTGTAAAAAATTAAATAATTTAGGGAAATATCAAATACTATTTTCAGATAGAGAGAGGAATGCAAACATTTAGTTTTTTTACGTAAAATATTAAGTAATTACAAAATTTAAATAAAATATTAAATAAAATTATTATATCTGGTGGGTGTTTAAAATAAACAAAATATAATATTAAATAAAATACTATGATTAAAAAACATATTTTATGTTATTCTTTAAATAAATTCATGAAATGAAACATCAAAATTAGATCAAATTAAAAATAATTGATTTGTCATTAATGATAAACTTACAAAAGTAAACAAATGAAAATCAAAAATAGAGGTTATAAAATATGAATAAAATATGAAATAAAATTTGTAATTTTAAATAGATGTAAATGTAAATAAAATATTAAATAAAAACAGTTATATAAATATGCAAATACATGCAAACATTGAGATTTTTTTTAAATCAAATATGAAATAAATAATTTAAATAAAAAATAAATATTTTTAGATAGAGAGAAAGGAATGCAAACACTGAATTATTTAAATAAAATATTAAATAATTACAAAATGTAAATGAAATATTAAATAAAATGATTAGATATATAAATATACTGTACAAATAAATGCAAGCATTGAAATATGAAATAAATAAATTAAGGACAATATAAAATAAAATATAAATAACAAATGAGGTATTTTCATAGATGTAGATTCATAGATTAACTAAACATTAAAATAATACTAAAAATAAAAATATACTGATTTGTAGTTAATGAATAACTTGATTATTATTATTAAATAAAATAAAGGGAAGTATTTGTTTGATCATTTTACTGTCATTTTAATTCATTGTTGGATAAGGTCGAGAAAAACACAACCTCGGTCAAACAAGCCAGAATCACCATGTTGATAAGATATGCAGGCATCTGATGTGTTAAACTTAAGCACAGCAAGCAAACTAGGTTGTTTTTATGTTAGACTTTAAGTTAATGTTTAGTTTTATAAAACATACCAGTGTGCACCCAATTTCTGAAATGACTCTTTTTCAAATAAAATCATTATTAGTTGAATTAAGGATCTTTTCAGTTCAGATGTCGCTTATTTTATTTTGGCATCCTGAGTGCGTCGTAATATCTACTGGTTAACCCATCAGTAGGCGCTCACCGAGTGCACTTAAAGCACTTTGCGAAGCATTTCAAGCCATTCATACATCGTCTTGTTTTAACATATCTTCCCTCTTCGTTTTCTCATTTCAATTTCATTTCATATCCCCATTGACTGGTTAGTGGATTTAACATTGCTTTGGTATTTGGTGCATACGTTCTCACATGAATTCCTCTTAATGGATTTTAATAACTTTCTGTATTTCAGTCCTTGACAAGATAATTTCTTCAATAATCCCCCATTGGTACTTGTGGACGAACAGACCTTGGGTTTTTGAAAATCTGTCTGGTTGTATGTTGTATTAATTAAAGACCCAAAAGAGAAATGATTCTGATTTTGGTGCTGGAAAATCTTGAACTGCTATTGAATTGTGTTTTTTAATTAAATTTACATTTCTGTATGCAATGCACCACATACAAGGACAATCAATTCTATCTGATACACGCACTTTGTGTGTGTGTGTGTGTGCAGGCTCTCATATGTGGCCGGCGTGATAAATGCTATTTTCATTAACGCTGAGGTGAATCAAAATACTCATCTGTGATTTCTATAAAAATATACTTATCCTTGGACCACTCTTTTCATAACTTACCTACAAGTGTGTGTGTGTGTATGTGTGTGTGCGCTGCTTTCATGTCCCCCTGTATGTTTTCATACGCTCGCATGCTGATGAGTAGAGCCCTGTCATACCTGACTGCCTCTCCCGAATCCTTTAAAGCCTCCCGACAACACATTCATAAACAGTTTTGATGGGCTTGAGAGATTTTGTCACAAGACAAGAGGAAAGAGAGCTGTCCAAAACAAAGACAGAAATTTGCTTGACAGTTACAGAGTCGCTGAATATGTATCATTCTCGGAAAAGAAAGAGCAGGACACCGTCGATTGATTTTGGTGCCGATGGGGATTTTTTTTTTTTTAGGTTTTTAACTTCAGATATTAGACTTTAAAAATGGGTGACCCAACACAGAACCAAAATTGGTTACAAAAGCAAACAAAATGTCTTTAAAAATCAAACATTGAGATTTTTAAAAAAATATATAAAATAAATATGTATACAAAATAGATAATACAAAATTAATAATGGCATATTTATATTTGGATAGATATGCAAATAAATGCAATTTTAAAAAAGTATATATATAAATAATATATTGAATAAATTGAAAATAACATGGATAAAATTAATGCAAAAATTGAGAGATTTACAAATATAAATAAAATACAGAATAAAAATTAATGCACAATTGTAGTATTTTTTACATAAATAAAATATAAAAAAATAATATAGTATTTTCCTACATTAAACATTTGTACAAATATAAATAAAAGATTTAAAAATGTATTTATGTGATGGATAAATAATATATTAAATTTAATAATTAGATAGATAGATATGCAAATTAATGCAAAAATTGAGATATTTCCAAATATAAATAAAATACAGAATAAAATTAATGCACAATTTTAGTATTTTTTAAAAATAAGTAAAATATGAAATAAAAAATAATATAGTATTTTCCTACATATGCACATAAATCCAAATATTAAGAATTTTTAAAAATATAAATAAAACCTTTGTTTTTATATAAATAAAATATTAAATATTTAAAAATGTATTGATGTGATAGATAAAAATTATATTAAATTTAATAATGAGATAGATAGATATGCAAATTTAATGACATTGAGATTTTAAAAAAAGAATAAAATATTAGTATTAGTACTATTAGTGTAGTAGTTTAATAGACAGATATGCAAATAAATGCAAACATCATGATTTTTTAAGATATAAAACTTTGGAGCATTAGGCAATGTTTAAAGTCTAAATAAAATGCGGAATAAAAATATGAATAAAATACGGAATAAAAATTAATTTAGAATTTTTTAATTTTTTAAATAAATAAAATATTACATAAAAAATAATGTAGTATTTTTCTGCATATGCAAATAAATGCAAACATTGCGACGTATTTAAAAATTAAATATGTATTTAAAAAATGTATTCATGTATTAGAGAGAGAAAGCAAATAAATGAAAACAGATTTAAAAAAAGAAATAAAATATTAAAAATAATAATATTGTATTTTCCTACATATGTAAATTAAATTTCTTTTTATATAAATAAAATATTTAAAAATGTATTCATGTGATTTGATGGATGTGTGGATGGATGAAAACAATAATTACATATATATATATATATATATATATATATATATATATATATATATATATATATATATGTATGTATGCGTGTATGTGTATATGTAATGTTAAATATGTATTCCAAATTAATATTGTATTTTCTTTTTTCTTTTGTTTTGTTTTGTTTTGTTTTCTTTTCTTTTATGTAGTTTGGTAGATGATTTATGAATTAGAATTTTTGAATTTGCCAGAATATTGTTTTGTAGGAAAGTATAAGCCAAACTCAACTCTTAGGTCTGTCAGAGGTGCGGTTTTAACCCCTGAAAATGGTCATTTCTTGCACGAGAAACATCAAGCATCGTTCCAGCTCTAATATGCAAGCCAAATGACTCTCTTTAAATGCAGCCCCTTGAAAATAACAAGACACCGCGATAAACATTGTTCTCTTCAAGCGCCTTTGAATAGGAGATTTCCTGTCCTCGCCGTTCTGTCTCAGACCCCGGCCTTTGAAAGCGCGTGTGATAAAGTCTGGAGCGAAATGACTACAACACACAGCTTTCAGGGCCAAATGAGTTCCCATAGTATTATTTTTTTATCTGCGGCCGATTCTTTTGAAGTTTGATTCGGAAGCGCCACAGCCACGAGATGTCAGAAAGCAGACGTGCGGCACGACCAGATGAAAGTTTACAGAGTGGTCATTCATCTGAAAGAGACGCGCGGGCGGGGGGAGAAAGGGAGAATAAAGAGACCGTTCCTTGCTTTCTGAAATTTGTACTTCTTAGCGTGCGCGCACGTGTGCGCAAAAGCCAGTATCTTACACGTTTTGATAGCGGCCTTTATCATTATAATGTAAATGTGTGCATGAACACATGAATAAGGCATTATTTTAAACCCGATTGGCATTAAAGTGGCTTTTCATCCTTTAGCCGGGGCCCCATTGTGTAGGAGCCGGTGTGCATTGCTCTAATGTAGGGACTATTCTATATCTGGGGATGAAGCTGTCTGTTCAGGTGATTGACACAAGCCCACATTAAGAGGTGGTTTTGAAAATTAGTCCGTGGAGACCCGGCGGAGGTGCGCGGAAGAAGGAGAGTCGTCTCCGAGAGGAGCCGTGCCTTTTTAACCCCGCTCATTGGTATTCCGCGGCTCGCGCGGCGAGGCGCTCTCTAAATGGCTGAGGCGCGCCGCTCGCCGAACCCCTCGACACGCGCGCGCTCAGACGGACCCCGTGGAGAGCCGGCGAACAATATGCAGCCCGGAATACAGAAATCAAAATGGGGCCCAATTAATAATCACATAGTTAGTTCATATTTTATACGCCACTCTTCTCGAGCCTGAACAAAAGTTCGGCCGAGCAGAAATTTGGGGTTTTTTTCTTGCTCTCTGCACGGCACGTGCCCCGTACTTACCTTAACATTTTGAACTTTTGTCAGTGTTTTTCTGCTGTTTCTGCATGGCCGAGCTGATGATGGGCTCGTCTGGCTGTTCTTTGTCTCTATTTGCTTTCATTCTGGAAAGCATAGTTAAAGCACCAAAGAATGGCCGTGAAATGACAATAACTTATTTATATTTGCAAACTCATGAGTGTACGTAAGCTATAATGTGTTAGACTTTATGCAAATACAGGTATGCAAATGAAGGCAAACATATTTGAGAAATAAAAATACTACATAAAAATTAATAGTGGTTTAATTGGTATGCAAATAAGTACAATTACTGAGCTTTTTACAATATAAATAAATATTAAATCTAAATTAACGTAATATTATCATAGACTGACAGATATGCAAATAAATGCATTGATATATAAACACACTATAAAATAAACAAATGTTAATGTAGTCAGAAACATACAGATATATAAAATGTATAGTTCTCTAAAATTTTGCAGCACTAGCCAGTGCTTAATATCAAACATTGAGATTTTTTTAAATATGAATAAAATGTTAAATAGGATTAGATGCAAACATTAAGATTTTTTTAAATATATATAATTTAAATTTAAAATAATATAATGTAATAATATTATATATATATATATATATATATATATATATATATATATAGTTTTTTTTGTAGATATGCAAATAAATACAAACATTGAGTTTTTTTTTTAAATATATGAATAAAGTGTCAAATAAATTATTAACAGTATTTTCATAAAATGCAAATAAATGCAAGCAAACATTGATTTTTTTATATGAATATATTAAATAAAAATTATTAGTGTAGTTTTATTGAGAGATAAAGCTAACAGATTTTTTTTTATTGATAAGCAGATTTAAAAAATATTACTAAAATGCTAGATAAAAATTATTAGTATAGTAGTTTCATAAATAAATATGCAAATAAATGCAAACATTGAGATTTTTTTGTAAAAATATACATATATAGATATGTAAATAAATGCAAACATTGATTTTTTTATATGAATATATTAAATAAAAATTATTAACAGTAGTTTTATTGATAAAAAAAGCTAACAGACTTTTAAAAAAATATATATATAAATATATATAATAAATAGATAAAAATTATTAGTATAATAGTTTCATAGATATGCATATAAATGCATTGAGATTTTTTTAAATATATAAATTACATTTTAATAAAAAAATATTTTAAATATATATATTGTTTTCATAGATAAATGCAAGTCTGTCTGTCTGTCTGTCTGTCTGTCTGTCTGTCTGTCTGTCTGTCTGTAAAAAGCACTAGGCGACGTTTCTTCCATATATGCACAATTCTAAGCATGTTCTGGGCGACCTTGAACCGTCAGTTATGCTCCTTAGCATTAAGCTTTTCAAAATGCCCAAACCAGCACTTTTTACAACTTCATCTAATTAATCAAAATATTACTGGCTAAAAGCCTTTATTCATATGCACATAGTTTAATTTATTGATTGCACTGCAAAATGCATCCCCCACACACTCACTTTTTGTATTATTTTCTAAGAGGACAGGATTTGACATACATGCAGTGTGATTTTTTTTTTTTTTTTTTTTTTCCCCGACTTTTTGTCTTGGTAGAATAAAACATTTCTTTTCAGCGATATGGCTATGTATGCGTGTGGCCTAGGTTTGCCCGTCAAAGTCAGTGTTGAACACTTTACAGATTTTGACATATTCATTTAAAGTTGCTAATCGCATGTAAATATGCAAGGCAGGTTCCCCTGGGCTCTCTTTGAAATGCAAATAAAGAGTGCAAACAAAGGTCCGGATGGACAGAGGTGCAGATCCAGTGAAATCACAGAGGTGTAATACTGCTCACATCTCATTAGGACAGAAAAGAACACCCCCGTTTCTCATTAGACTATTTATGGCGATTTGTTTCTAATTCTGTTGCATGTTTTCTCCGTATAGTTGTTTGATGCTATGCGACACAGCTGTTCTCACTCATTTTACCCTGTCAGATCTTCAGCAATATCTATATTAAATGTGTTTTGACAAATAAGAAGGCTGGAGGCTGCATCCGCGTATCCGCGAGTTGTTTGTAATTCTCAGTAAAACATACGTGTAAACAGAAACAAGGCTGTAATTGAGTGTGATTGTGAGTGAGGTTGGTTTGAATGCTGTAAAGATAGAAGAGCTACAGCAGCGTGATCACTTTAATTACTCAAACTGGGTTTGTGTTTGTACATGTGGGAGGTGAAGAATGTGAGTTTGTATTAAATTAGTGCAACAAAACATTTGTGCAGTTTAAGTTTCTGTGTTCATTCCTTTTCTGCTACTTTCTGCTACTTCTATCTGTCTATCGTTCTATCATTCTATATCGTTCAATATATTGTTCTATCGTGTTCTGTCGTTCTATCTATCTATCTATCTATCCATCTATCTATCTATCTATCTATCTATCTATCTATCTATCTATCTGTCTGTCTATCTGTCTATCATCTATCTATCTATCGTTCTCTATCTTTTGTTCTATCTATCTATCTATCTATCTATCTATCTATCTATCTATCTATCTATCTATCTATCTATCTATCTATCTATCATCTATCTATCTATCTATCTATCTATCTATCTATCTATCTATCGTACTATTTGTCAGTCTGTCTGTCTGTCTGTCTGTCTGTCTATCTATCTATCTATCGTTCCATCTATCACTATGTATCGTTCTATCTATCATTCTTTCTATCTGTCGTTCTCTCTATCGTTCTCTATCTTTCGTTCTATCTATCTAGCTGTCTAGCTATCATTTATCTATCTATTGTACTGTTTGTCATTCTGTCTATCCATCTGTCTGTCTGTCTGTCTGTTGATCTGTCATTCTATGTATTGTTCTATCTATAATTCTATCTATCTATCTATCATCTATCGTTCTATCTGTCTATCATTCCATCCATCAAACTATGTATCGTTCTATCATTCTTTCTATCTATCTATCTATCTATCTATCTATCTATCTATCTATCTATCTATCTATCTATCTATCTATCTATCTATCTATCTATCTAGCTATCTATCTATC
>JAHKKF010529493.1:0-31157 GCA_019740295.1 Labeo calbasu | reverse complement strand
TCTATCTATCTATCTATCTATCTATCTATCTATCTATCTAGCTATCTATCTATCTATCTATCTATCTATCTATTGTACTATTTGTCGTTCTGTCCATCCATCCATCTGTCTGTCTGTCTATCTATCTGTCTGTTGATCTGTCATTCTGTGTATTGTTCTATCTATCATTCTCCCTATCCATCTATTGTTCTCACTATCTATCGTTCTCTTGTCTCATTCTGTTTTGTTCTATGACTTGTAGCCTTGTTCTGTTATTCTCTCTTTCCATCTGTTGTTTTATCATTATATTTATTGTTCTCTCATTCTGTCATTCTATCATTGTATCGTTCTATCTATTGTTCTGTTGTTCTATCTATCTATCATATATCTATCTGTCTATCGTTCTATCATTCTGTATTGTTCTATTGTTCTGACATTCTGTCTTTCATTCTATCATTCTCTTGTTCTATCCTTTCATTTTATTTTTTTGCACTGTGATTTTATCTGTTGTTCTTTTGTTATATCTATCATTCTATTGTTTGTTGGTTCTTTCTGTTGTTCTTTTGTTCTATTTATTGATCAGTCGTTCTCTCGTCTATCTTTTGTTTTATCATTCTTTTGTTCTTTCATTTTATCTATCATTCTATTGTTCTCTCAGTTAATCTGTCTCTGTCATTGTATTATTCTATCATTTTCTCATTCTGTCTGTTGTTCTATCTATTATTCTATAGTTCTCTCATTCTATCTATCTATCTATCTATCTATCTATCTATCTATCTATCTATCTATCTATCTATCTATCTATCTATCTATCTGTGAGTGTATGTATCGAGCCGACAGTCAACTGAGGTTTCAGTCTGTGAGCCGCGGCAGTGTTTGTTTGGCCGGAGAGGTGAAGCGTTCAGAGAATGACCGTAGCGGGGACTGTAATCATGTCCAAACCCGTCACGAAAACCACAGTCCCTCTTAAAGCAAACGCGCGCTCTACAGCCGCCGTCCAGCCGCCGGGCCGCTGAGACAGAACACACACTTTAACAACATCACGCCTCGCTGTTCCACCATTTCCAATTTCCAGCAGGCAAATTGGGATTCCTGACTGCACTCACAAGTGTCTGAAGCACCATTTTCTGACTCTATGGAGTGGAAAATATGATTCAATTCCTGTTCAACGCCTTTTCATTAACCGAGCGCTGAATGTCATCCACAAAAAGTGTGTGCTTGTATCCAAGTAGAGTAATAATTGTATATTATTACCCATCCCAATTATACTTTCGAGAATTTTGTTGTATTATTGTATTTTTTTTGGCTTTTCGAGGATTCAAGAATGCAATGAAAAAGCACTATTAAGTGCTCAGAGCGCCGACTGTACTTGTCGGCTGGCTGCGGGCCCTGTTCATTCAGCCCCGGTGTTTTTATATGGAGAAGAGGAAGTAGTCAGTAGTTAAATCGGATCCCTCTAGAGAGGCGTTTCAGCACTCTGGGTGTACAGCCACTTAACCAGACTCAGGGATATTAGCCTCGCCCTGACTTAACCGCCAATCCATGTCCTGTTCCCACTGTAGTCCCTATTAAAATTTTACAGGTCAAAAATCCAAACGGCGCCAAAAGAAATGTTCTTTTTCATTACAAGTGACAAAAAGAATGTTCGGGTCAGACTGTGGCATAATGGCACAGTAATTAGAACCCCTTGACTTGATAAAGTGTGACTGTAAATCAATGCCGGACTAATTAATCAATATCTTAATTATTAGACCTTTTAATGAACATTTTTGTCGAAATTCCCTCAGAACCCCTGGCCGCAGTGGCCCTGAATGTCATCATTAGTTCCAACACTGAGTTTCATAGTGCTCAGTAGAAGCGCTTTCATTAGAGTAGCACTCGCGGCACATCCCCACGAGTTTACACACACGCTCATGGAAAACCTGGATGTTTCTAAATCGTGATTTACAGGCCTGCAAAAGTCATAGAAATAACTGAGATCTTAAATCACCATGGAAAAGTCATGGAAATTTATTTACGGAATATCTTTTCCTCTGGTTGCAACCTCCCACAACACCAGCAACTGCATAGCAACCCAACCTATCCAATTTGATCTATCTATATCTATCTATCTTATTATTACAGTGTTTACAGAAAATATAGAATTGAAAGCATTTTTTTCAGTTGCAGGTACAAATTGCATTCTATTCATTCTATCTAGTAATCGCAAAATAACTAAGATTTATAGCTGTTCTGAGATTTCAGCCAATGAAATGTTGCATTTGTGCTTTTTTCTGTTTTACATCTGGTGAGTTTAAACTGTCATCGAGCAACTAAATACAAAATCTTTAGTTGATCGTCTCTAACCTTCTGCAAAACTGCACTATTTACATACTAACCACGTGCATGTAATGAGACGCTGTTTAGGTAATTATAGATTTATGCGATTATGCATATACATACTTATTAGCCGCCTGTATAATTAACACTCTTTGAACACCACACACATGCTGTGCTGCTGAGCGTCACGGCAATCTGTAAACATATGGAACTTATTTACCAGTCTACTCATCTGTAAAACCTACATAAACAAACCATTGTGAGGTCTGTGGATACAGCCTGTCTGCTATTGATGAGAACTGATTGTAAGTGATAGATCTATCTATCTATCTATCTATCTATCTATCTATCTATCTATCTATCTATCTATCATCATAAAAAGTATCTATCTAGCTATCGTACTATTTGTCGTTCTGTCTATCTGTCTGTCGATCTATTGTTCTATCTATCTATTATTTTATCATTCTTTGTATTGTTTCCTCATTCTATCGTTCTATCATTTCATCATTCTATCTGTCATTCTATTGTTTCATCATTCTATCTACAGTTCTCTCGTTTTGTCATTCTGTCGTTCTATTGTTTCATTATTCTGTGTATCGTTTCCTCATTCGATCATCTAGCATTATATCGTTTCATCATTCTATCTACTGTTTTATTGTTCTATCGTTTTATCATTCTGTCTATCATTTCCTCATTCTATCATTCTATTGTTTTATTATTCTGTGTATCGTTTCATGATTCTATCGTTCTGTCATTTCATCATTCTATCATTCTTTCGTTTCATCGTTCCATCATTCTGTCGTTTTATCATTCTATGTATCATTTCATCATTCTATCGTTCTATCGTTTCATCATTCTATATATCATTTTATTGTTCTATCGTTTTATCATTTTGTGTATTGTTTCATCATTCTATCTACCGTTCATTTCATCATTCTGTCATTCTATTGTTTCATTATTCTATCGTTTTATTGTTCTACCTATCGTTTTATTATTCTGTGTATCGTTTCCTCATTCGATCATTCTAGCATTCTATCGTTTCATCATTCTATCTACTGTTTTATTGTTCTATCGTTTTATTATTCTGTGTATCATTTCCTCATTCTGTCATTCTATTGTTTTATTCTATGTATCGTTTTATGATTCTATCTATCGTTCTGTCATCATTCTGTGTCGTTTTATCATTCTATGTATCGTTTCATCATTCTATGTATCGTTTCATCGTTCTATATCGTTCTGTCGTTTCATCATTCTGTCTACCGTTTTATTGTTCTATTATTTTCTATGTTCTATTAATTCTATGTATCGTATTTGTGTTCTATCATTTTATCATTCTACCATTCTGTCGTTTCTCATTCTCATTCTATTATTCTTGTTTTATTGTTCTATCATTCTATAATTTCATCATTCTATCTATTGTTGTTGTATTGTACTGTTGTTTTATTGTTGTATCTTTAATTTTATCACTTTTTATTGTTTATCGTTTTGTCTATCGTTTCATCGTTCTTATCTTGTGTTGTATTGTTCTATCATTTCATCTTTCTGTCAGTCACTTTACCATTTCATTGTTCTACCATTTAATCATTCTATTTGGTTCATCGTTGTGTCATTTTATCACTCTGTTTATCATTCTATCATATTAGCATTTATCTATGATTTCATCATTCTGTCTATCACTGATGTCGAATCATTGTTCTTTCTTTCTATTTATAGTTCTGTTGTTTCATTATTCTATCTATTCTTTCTTTGTTTTATTGTTCTTTCTGTCATTTCATCGTTCTATTTGTCATTTCATTTTTCATGTCATCTGTCCACCATATTTTTCTCGTAAGAGCGGGAGCGGCCATTTGTAAATTTTATGGGTCTGGCTTCTTGTTTCATCCGTGTCTGGGTATTTTTAGCGGTACAAAACTTGTTCTGCTGCTTGCTATTGCAAAAGTGTTGTGTCTTACTATAGTATTTTACTGTATTATCTTGATTATGAACACACTGGTTTGTAGTGCAAACAGTTTTACCGTTTTCTGCTCGTCGTTATTCTTCTCGTTATTTCCCTATAGCAGATAATGAACCGGAAGTCTTGCCCACAGGCTTACTTCCGTGTTGAAGAATAACGTGGATTGCTTTTTCATTCTATCTATTTTTGTCTGTCTGTCAAATTAATTCTTTAAATATTTTGGATAACTTGATTATCATTCAGTTATCATAAGAGTATTTATCTGTTCTGCAGACTTTCCACCAAAATCAGTGCCAAAACCCAACAGGTTCACCAGCAGCTGGATATAGTGCCAAAAACGTCTGCAGATTCTGTTTGATTGATGTCATGGGCTTCTTCAGGACAGAATCAGTCATATGTAAACAAAACATGTCTATTTAGATGAAAGCCCTTCTGTATCTCAGACTGTCCATAAGAGTGAAGCGAATCGACAGCATTTGTGATTGTGGGGTGAGGCAGAGGACATGGGTGGTGTTTGGAGAGCCAGCCGTACCTGTCGTGTTACGTTTATCTGGCTGGACGGGCGGCTGGTGCGGCTTGGCAGCAGACAGGAGGAGTCAGTTAAATGTGGCATAACCGAAAAGCAGACGCACCGCCAGGGGACCCACACCATCTCGACATGATTGAAGACTTGAAGGGAAAAACCTGCGTGACCCGGACACAGCTTCACGTTCACTACATCCAGCCTTACAGCAATAATAACCAGAGTGGAAATGGAGTTGGTATTAAAATATATTTTATATTTATATGGGTAATTCTTTAATTAGAGGAGCTTGTAAAGAAAAAAGCTTTTCCCGAAGAAACACACATTCTAGTTTTAAAGGATAGATTTTTATTTTATTTTATGTTTCATTCTAAGTTTAATATTGCCAATATTTACTCTTCCTCATGTTTTTCTGGTGTTTTTCTGTAGAAAACAAAACGAGGACTTTGAAGAATCTAAGAATTCAGGAAATTGGCTGTAAATCCATTTTGCATTTTTAAAAGTATTTTGTCAGTTAATTTGGTATTTATAGGCACAATTTGTATTTTTATAACAAAAGAAAGACAATTAAGACGTGACAGGAACACTTGTGTGTTTTTTTTTTGTGCAAGTTCAGAATTAACTGACATGACTAGTTAACTCAAAGTTAACTTGTTGTGTTAGCATGTATAAAGCTTATCCAACTTTTCCTACAAAAAGCAACATAACATTACATCCTATGACATTATCGTATATTTTTTAACCCTCTGGTCCTGTTTGGTCATTTTTATTTATTTATTTTTTAAGAATTTTTGTACTTCATCAGAATGGTACGAAACTTGGTAAAAGTTTTGGTCTTCCTATGCAAACACAAACAGATAAATGAACAAATAATGTTTATGATCTGAAACGGTTAAATGCTACACTCAACAAAATCTTATTGAATACTATTTTTTTTGAGAGATCAACCTCAAATTTGGAACACAACTTGTTAAGATTTATAACTTAGATTTTCACATAGTTTTAGAAAGTTTTACGAAATATATATTTCATATAAAATAATAAATAATAATACAAGTCTGTAACTTTTATGTAGGTTATCTATTTTAACTTTTATCTCTTAAGCAATAATCTACCAAGTGTTGTCTTTTTAAAAAGAAATATTTTTGACCATAATATGAGCAGCACCAGAGGGTTAAACATAGATGAAACATAATTTAGGCATGAAGAGTTTAAAAGCATAATTTAAATTAAAATTCTGTTTTTACTTACCCTTCTTTTACATGGTGAATTCATGATGGCAGAACTTTCTTTTTTGGATGTCCTTTTCCTTTAAGCAGTTGATTTGAAGTATCACGCATGCATGTTATGTGTGCTATGAAAAAAAAAAAAAACAACAACAACCAAACAAACAAACCTGATGAGCATCAGAAGAATCCCAGTAGTATTTAAGATCCAAGCTGTTAATTTTCTTTGTTTAAACACTGTCTGTCCTTCAATTAAACTGCTTCTGTTTAACAGTTCACACAAATCCTACGCAACAAACACAACACAGGCTGTAAATGTCATTCAGAGAGCCGCTAATCGCTTTACTCGGATGAGAAATTGAATAAACAGCGAGGAAAACATGTTCAGTGACGGCACATTTAATGCCCACAATAAGAGCTCATGGTGTATTCCTTCAGGGAGCGTGAATGGAGACAGACTGTTTCTGGTGAGAGCTCTAATTAAAGCCCTAATGACAAGAGGAAGTATCAGCATCGCCGCTGTGTTGGCTCTTTAGCTCGACTTTATTCAAAATAGTGTGCGTGCCGTCTCCAAAGTGTGGCCTGACTCTAGTAATTGCACCAGTTCAAATACTTTTTGAGTTCGGCCTGTGAAATCATTAAAAAAAATCTGGAAAAAAATCGCTAACCCCAAGAGATATTTTTTTTCCTTTTCTCTGCTACCTTGATAATTCTATATGGGTTACATAGTCAAAGATATTAAAAGAGAACAGACAATGTGAGAGGGGTTAATTGTAATGACTGCACCCCACTGTTGCAATATTGTTACTATAGTAACAGCTTGATGAGTTAATCACCATGGCAAATGATGGTTTTGATACAGGAATCTATCAGTTACGCACATCTTTGGCTGAACAATCTTAGCAGTAATGGCTATGACTAGACGCAAAACACCAAACTAAAACTCTGTTTTGTTTTTTTATTGAGTAAAGAAAACGCTGTACTTATTATTATTATTATTATTATAGGCAAAAAAAGTTACAAAAAATAACGTTATTAAACAGTATTTGTTCGACTCAAACCGGTTTTGGAATGGTAATAATACAAAAGGAACGCAGGAACAGAAACGTTAAAATTCTGATTCTGCTCGGAGTGAACTGATTGAATTTATTTTTTGGATATTAAGCCCTGATTTAAATATTTCCTTACTATTCCGACCCCCCCAAAACCCCCCAGCATTTTCATAGTGCGTGACATATTCACAGTATTTTAAAGGGGTTATCGGATGCAAAACTCGCTTTTACATGTTGTTTGAACTTAAATGTGTGTTAGCAGTGTGTGTACACAACCACCCTATAATGATAAAAATCCACCCAGTGGTATTTTTTTTATCTTTATAAGTCATATCCTCTTTTTCAAATCAGGCCATTCTCAGCTCCTTGTCAGTGTGAAGTCACACCGACCAAGGCCACTCCCACGAGTTGATTGACATGACCGTCTTACTTTGGACCCGCCCTAAATGAGCTGAGAACAGTCCAACCGCCATTGTGTTAACTCAGCTTTGATTGAGCAATTGAGGTGTTCTGTTGTTGGATGTAGTAATGAATAGAGCAGTCATCATTTACTCCCCACATCTGAGCCGCTGAAGATGCAGAGGAGTAACGTTACTTTCGTTTTTGAAGGAAATGCGCCCAGCGATCTACATAAATGCATCTATATTTGTGCAAATCATAAGGGTTTTTTGTGCATCTTTGCTAATCGCCTTTTTTAATAATGTGCTAGTTAGCGGGTTTCGTGGCTAAATGCGGGTAAAGTAAACAATACGACTCGTCACCCCACAGAAGAGAGGGGCGGGATGAGCAGAGCTCATTAGCATTTAAAGGAACATGCGACAGAATGGCTCGTTCTAAAAAGTTCTGATCTTGACAAGGTAAAAAGGATGTTTTTTTACACTACCACTGAGAAATTTTAACCAAAGTATGTTATAGACTTACTTAAGACCTTAAAGAATCATATCAGCTTGTGGAAAATGGGCATCCGATGACCCTTTTTAAGAAAAAATCTGAAAAAAGCACCTGCAGGGATCTCCGTGATCACGCATGATGATTTCCATGATGCTGCGTAAAAAAACGTGCATTCTTAATGGCCACATCTATATAATACTGAATACAACAACAGGATTTCAATTGTTTTATTTTTTTGAAGATCTAGTTCTGTTAGCATTTCTAGCGGAGAATATGTATTTATATATATAATTATTATAATATTGTATATGTATTATATATTTTTTTTATTGCTAATACAGTTTTTTTTAAATATAGATTTTTTTTGTTTTTGTTACCAATTTATTAATATTTTCCCCTTTTTCAGTATATTTAAGTAAATATACTTAAAGTGTCCAAAATATGTTTTTAAAAATGAATTTGTCTAAAATTATATTAACAAAAATGTATTTTCTTGCCCCTTAATAATATATTTTGGCATTTGAAAGAATTAAGCAATATACAATAAATATATTTACTTAAGTCACTTACCGCGGAAAGACTCATGCATCAATCTCAAACTCATGAGTTTATGGTTTGCTTATTATCTACCCCCCTTTAATGCATTTTCAGTAAACACATTGTTAAATTTAAAAATTCATCTTACAAAATGTTTTTTAAGGTCAGTGTTTTTTCTTGGCCCTTGAAGCACTTGAAATACTTCCCTACATTTTCACAAACTCTTGAGTTATTGATTTATGTGTGCTGGAGGCTTGTGATACTTATGTAAGTGACAATATAAGATACATATAAGTGTAATTATGTTGTCATGTGAGGGATATGTCTAGATCTGGTTGATAAAACACTAAAAACATTATGTTCAGACCAAAAATGCACCCAAAATTGGTCACCTAACACATTAAATCATGCTTTGTTCTGTGGCTTTCATTTAGTTGCATTTCATTTCAGTCATCTTCTTCGAATGATTATTAAAAAAAGCAGCCCATCTGTGTGTTGCCACCTAGTGGATCCACGTATCAGCGCTGTCAGTTGAGGACTTTGCAACCCTCTGAACGGACATTTATCCCTCACTGTCTCGTTATCATTCGCATCAAATTAAACATGGCATTTAGCCTAATTAAGATTCATTTGAAGGGATCTTGGTGGTACTAAAAGTATCGTAAAGGAATTGCTGAGGAACCAGAATCGGAATCATAAAGTTCCTTACGATTGGCAGCCTTGAGCACATTGTGTGGATTATATTCAGCATAAGCTGTGATGTGATGAAGGTGTAGAGACAGAGAGGATGTGCTGCTCGGCTTGTCTTCTGCTGTGTTTACACAGTGTAGCAATTCCACTGCTGAATTATTGAGATTGCACAGCCATCTCCTGAGATGGACAACGCCAGAGATGGACTCAATCTCTTTTCTCAAATACACACCGAGAGCAGAACATACAGCTGCTCATTTTAAAGGAAGCGTTTCTGTGCTCAGTGTAAGACTGGGTGATAGTTTAAAATAATTTCATTTCAGTACTTTTGGCAATATTATATATAATATATATCCCGATATATATGTATTTTTCTGAAATGGCTTAAAAGAGTGAGAAAAACTAGAGAGAAAAAAATCTAATAAACTATAATTTTAACCAAACAGCCATTTGGGTCATTTTCAGCTAAAGTTGCTGATTGCTCAGTGAAGCATTGACAATTAGCTTACACAAGGATGTCCAATTGAAGCCACCTTTTAACCACCATTTCATATTATAAATCCAATCTATCCTTCATTCTACCATTCTAGCTCCATCTATCCATCCATCCATCCATCCAATTTACATGTTTTTATTAATCTTATATTATAAATCTAATCTATTGTTTGTTCATTCTACCATTCTAGCTGCCATTCTATCCATCCATCCACCAGATTTTCATATTTTAATCATCTTATGATAAAAACCTAATCTATATTTTGATCTATATTGTTTCTTTCCATCCATCCATCAATCCAATTTTCATATTTGTAATCATCTTTTGATATTGTAAGTCTATTGTTCTGTTACTCTTTATTTCTATAAATTTATCCATCCATCCATTCATCCAATTTTCATATTTGTAATTATCTTTTGATATTGTAAATCTAATCTATCATTCTATCTGTTGTTGATTCAATCTACTGTCCGTCCGTACATCCATCCATCCATCCATCATATCTGTAATCACTTTTTGATATTATAAATCTATTGTTCTATCACTGTTTTTTTTATCTATCGTTTTATCCATCTATCCATCCATCTGATTTTCATATTTGTAGTCATATTTTGATATTATACATTTATCATTCTACCACTATCATTCCATCCATCCGTTCATCCATCCATCCATTTTTCATATCTGGAATCATATTTTGATATTTTAAATCTTTTGTTCTATCACTTGTTCTAACATTTTATCTATTCATCCATCCATCCATGCATCCATGCATCCATCCATCCATCCATCCATCCATCCATCTATCTTTCATATCTGGAATCATATTTTGATATGAATAAATCTATTGTTCCATCACTCGTTCTAATGAATCCAATTTTCATATTTGTAATAATATTTTGATATTATAAATCTAATCTATCATTCTGTCGTTGACTCTATCTACTATCTGTCCATCCATCCATCATATCTGTAATCACTTTTTGATATTATAAATCTATTGTTCTATCACTTTTTTATCTATCGTTTTATCCATCCATCCATCCGATATTCATATTTGTAATCATATTTTGATATTATAAATGTATTGTTCTACCACTCATTCTATCGTTTTATCCATCCATCCATCCAATTTTCATATTTGTAATAATATTTTGATATTATGAATTTAATCTATCATTCTATCCATCATTTTTTTTCATCCATCCATCCACCCTATTTGAAATCATATTTGGATATAAAGCATCTAATCTATTGTTCTGTCTCCCCTTCATTTTATCATTCTGTCTATTGTTTGTTCTGTCATTGTATCTAGCATTTTAGCTGTCGTTCTTTCCATTCATCCATGCAGTTTTCATATTTTTAATAATCTTTTTGTCTATCCTTTAATTTTATCATTCAGTCTATCCATCTTTCTGTTATAGCTATTGTTCTTTTTATCATCCAATTTTTTGGATATCTTTCATCTTATTTTAGATTAGTATAAATCTATTGTATCGTTTGTTCTATCATCATTCATTCTGTTGTTCTGGCTATTGTTTCTTCCATCCATCCATCCAGTCTTATTTTTAATACTTTTTGTCATACATTAATCTGTTGTCTGACATCCAATATTTTTTCAAATTCATATTTTGAATAATCTTTTGATATTATAAATCAAATGTGTATTTTTAACAAGCAAAAACAATAAGATGTGCAACCAGCACCACAAAAGGTCACAAAACTCATTAAACCATTAACGGTGATCATTACGAAACTGTTTTTGTTAGTTAAAAATTTTACATAAGACAGGGTAGAAAGTGATATTAAATAAAAACATATAAATGAATCATCTATTACAAAAACAATATTTCCAAGAAAACACAACTTGCTTGTGATATTTTGATAAACCTCACTAATATCATTTCCTAACTTAATCACATTTTTATTCCATATATTAAGACATGTAGGCATAAAAATGTACTGCATTGTGTTTAAGACCTGAATACTGTATTTTGTCCACTTTTTCTCTGTTTTGTCTCTTACCAAGTGAAGAATAAAGTGCTTTGATGAGCTCAGGACGTGTGTCAAAGAAAGTAACAGTAATGAAATAATAATATTAACAAAAATGTCAAAAAGAAAACAAAGAGAGCAATTGAAAGAGAGAAAGTGAGAATAAAAAAAACTCTTGGCAGATAAATTCACAGAGCTTAAGGGTATATGATTAACCAACCTCTCCGTTCTGTGAGAGTCCCAGGAGAGACGCGGAGCCTTACAGGAGTCGGAGGAGGTGCCGTAAGAAGCCTGTGTAGTTGGAAGAACAAGCAAGGTTAATGAGTAGAAGTAAAAAGAGCAGAACTGACATTAGTTTAAAACAAAGAGTAGAAAGAACAGAGTATGTTTGCAGAAGATGAGCGCTTGCTAGTCCTGTCGCATCAGAAATAGACACAGCTCATTCTCTTTGATTCAACTCCCTCACGACAGTTTTAGCCACCGCGGTTTTAGAAGTTTAAGCAAGACGCTTCTGTTTTGGTACTTTTTTTTTGCTGTTTTTGACATCTGATGTTTGTATGATGAATCTTTAATTGCTGTTTAATGTAATTGCGTTTGGAATGAAAATCAAATGAGCGGCGCTGAAGACGGAAAGGCTTTTGTTATTATGTTAGCTTGTCAAAGCCAACATGCTGTTATTTTGTTGAAACATATTCATCCGAGACTCTACATTTCCCTCTAAATCTTTTAAGATGACTGGATGTGCTGTTTCTTTTCTGACTAATTAGACTTCTGTCAATCATGCTGCCTGTACGTTTGGCAACCTCTTAGCAACACCCTAGTAACGACCCTGAACACAACAGCAGCACATTCAAATCTGCTCAATCTGCATCTGTGTATCATCTGTCTGTCTGTCTGTCTATCTATCTATGTATCGTTCTGTCTATCTATCGTTCTATCGTTCTTTCTGTTGTTCTATCTATCAGTCTGACTTCGATTATTCCATCCATTCATCGTTCTCATTCTGTCAATCTATTCTTAATCTATAAGTTGTATGATTTGACGAGTCATTTGTATTGTTGTTTTGATTGCTTCTATTGCCCTCATTTGTAAGTTGCTTTGGATAAAAGCATTTGCTAAATGATTAAATGTAAATGTCTGTATGGTGCAGTATTTAGGGTTTGGGTTTGATCAAGTATTAGCAATAGCAAGTGGTGCTTGTCTTGATAACCCCTACACAATAAAGGTGCTTCACGATGCTATAGAAGAACCTTTTTTGTTTAAATGGTTCCATAAAAAAACCTTTAACATCTGAAGAACCTTTCTATTTCACAAAAGTTTCTTTGGGGCGAAAGAAGGCTCTTCAGATTATAAAAACGTAAGAAAGAGAAGCTTCTTTAAAAAACCTTAGACTGAATGGTTCTTTGTGGAACCAAAAATGGTTCTTCTATGGCATCGCACTTTTATTTTTAAGAGTGTATATTGATTTTGACACCTCTAGTGTCACCAAACAGAAAATGACACCAAAAATAACGACTGTTTTTGAACAGGTTTCCTTGGCTGCCTGTCATTTGTTGGACAAACAGATTTTTCTGCCTCAAAAAGACACCAATTTCTAGCTGAAATAAAGCTGTAAAGACCAAGTGTTTATGCTTTTCAGTATCGACCTGCGAGCGACTCGCTCATAGTTCACCCTGCAAAAAAAATGACATGCATCACTTTTACACGCAATTTCACATCAAAGCACACACTTGCGTACGTCCGCATGTATAGTCTAGCGTTTTATGATTTAATGTCACGTCTATTTTCATATGATGATTGGCTGGTGGCTCTTCCGCTCTTTTCCTCCTTTAACCGTGATTATACAGCACATATCCGGACGGCTTGTGTGTCAACCCGCATCTTAACCACGGCTGACAAAAAGTGCGCCGCGCAGCTCATCTTCACTGAAGCAGAACTAAAATCTGGAAGTAATCAGCTAGCGGGGGAACATGAGAAATTCTCCTGAAAACACTTTAGCGCGGCTAGAACCCACTGCTCCTCAAGATTGGATTCAGGTATCTAATCCCAGCCGGCAGCTGCACCCTCCCCCGCACCGCTCCGTCCCTCCGTCACCTCTCCATCTCCCTCCCTCTCTCTCTATCTCTGTGACTATAGAGTGCTGTACGACCGTAGAGACCACAAACACTCACACCTGATGGGTGCTATATAAAATAAAAACCGGTCATTGTTAGATTGTGTGATGTCAGCATTATCATATTTACAGAACAAGCATGTATAGGCCACCGCAATGATGCTATATGTGTGTTTTTGAAGCAGCTAGCTAACATAACTAGCAGGGTGAAAAATAATTATTGTCAGCTATTGCTCTTGACATTGTAATAATGATTATTAACATCGATTAATATTATAACTTATATTATAGTTTTGTGTTTGGTGAAAATTTCACGTCTCATAATCCGGGTGCACAGACAAACATGACGGTCCATGATGTTCGTATAGAAGCACGTTTCCATCACTGAATAAAATGCGACTTTTATCTCACAATTGTGACTTTTTTCTCACAATTGCAAGTTTACATCTTGCAATTCTGACTTTTTCTCAGAATTGTGAGATATAAACTCGCAGTTCTAAGAAAGGAAGTTAATTGCGTGATATAAACTTGCAATTATGAGTTGTACAGTCAGAATTGCGAGACATAAACTCGCTATTCTGAGAAATAAAGTTACAATTCTGAGACTTTTTTTTTCTCAGAATTGCGTGATACCAACTCACAATTCTGACTTTTTTCTCAGAATTGTGAGATATAAACTCGCAATTCTAAGAAATGAAATCAGAATTGTGTGAATTGCACGTTATAAAGTCAGTATTAAGATATAACTCGCAATTATAACTTTTTTAATCAAAATTCTGTTTATATGTCGCAATTCTGACTTTATAACCCACAATTGCGAGTTAAGTCAGAATTGTGAGATATAAACTTGCAATTCTCATAAAAAAAAAAAAACATATCTTTTTTTTCCCTCAAAATTGGACTTTAAAACTCGCAATTGGACTCATCTCACAATTCTGAAAAAAAGTATTTCTTTATTTCTCACAACTGTGAGTTTATATCACGCAATTCTAAGAAAAAAGTCAGAATTGTTACTTTGTATCTTCCAATTTTTACTTTATTTCTGACTAGAATTCTCAAAAAAAGTGTCAATTCTAAGAACATGGCTTTTTTTCCCCTCAAAATTGGACTTTATAATTCGCAATTGGACTTATCTCACAATTATGAGAAAAAAAGTCAGAATTGCGAGAGATAAACTCACAGTTGCAAAAAAAAACAAATAAAAAATTATTTTTTCTTGTAACTGTAAGTTTATATCATGCAATTCTGAAAAAAAGTCAGAATTGTTACTTTATATCTCGCAATTCTTACTTTATTTCTGACTAGAATTCTCAAAAAGTGTAAATTCTAAAAAGATATAATTTTTCCCCTCAAAATTGGACTTTATAACTCACAGTTGGACAATTATGAGTTGTGAGATATAAACTCGCAATTGTGAGAAAAAAATTATTTCTTTATTTCTTGCAACTGTTTATATCATGCAGTTATGAGTTAAAAAGTCAGAATTGTTATTTAATATCTCGTAATTCTTACTTTCTTTCTGACTAGAATTCTCAAAAAATGTGTAAATTCTGTGTAAAAAAGATATCTTTTTCCCCTTAAAATTGGACTTTATAATTGAACTTATTTCACAGTTCTGAGAGAGAGAATTGTCAGAATTGTGAGATATAAACAAATAATTTTTTTTCAAGTTTGTATCATGCAGTTGCGAGAAAAAAGTCAAAATTGTGAGATAAAAAGTTGCAGTTACCCTTTTTAAATATTTTACTCTGTGGCGGAAATGGGCTTCCATACGTTAGTCTAGTCTAGCGCAAGTTATGCAAGAACTCCCAGTCTAATCACTGAAGTTGCAAAATGAGTTTTTTTTTACATCTTTCCTGCACTCCGTTGTTTATGATGAAAGAATTCGCAAGCACACAGATTTCAGTAAGTCAGCATGTGCACTCAAAACTCGCAATGACTAATCTAAACTCCTCTGATTGGCCATTGCATTCATAAGCTCAACAGAAACGTGTGAATGGCATCATGCGCATATTTAACAGGGTGTCTACAACACAACAAGCTAAAGCCTGTCTTCACTGGATGCGACAAAGTGACTGCTGCAAGTCATTTGAACTTTGTCAGTACGTCAAAAAATAGAATGAAGCAGCAGTTTGCTGTCAGGGATTTGTCATGTATGTCGTAATTCTATAGTAGAGTTCTATAGTATTTTGCCACACCACACTGCTTGTGTCCAGGGTAGACACGGTGTAAATGTAAGTCCATAAATTGACAATTAATTTCCACGTCATATTTTAATCACAACAGCCATTATAGATTTAATTTAATTCTGCAGTGGCAATTTTTTCCCTTTATCTTGAATTTTTGGGGCATTTTTGTTCATTTCGGTGGCATTTTTGCTACAGGCCCTAGTATGTGGCATGACAATAGCTCAGTTGTTGTCATCTCGATTGCATTGCAGATTTTTCGGCTGCTTTTGAACAAGAAATGGTACACTGAAAAAAATAAATAAATAAATAAATTGGTGTAGAAAAACTTCACAAGTAATTACAAAGAAATGACAGTGTATAGCATGACAATACCTGCTGCTTATTGTTGTGTTGCATTGGAAAGTCTGATTCATTTGAATGGTTCATTTGAAATAACTCTGTTCAAAAATCATTTAAAGAGTCCATGCATGGTATTTTAGGTTTTGTTTGTGGTGTCAAAATATGAATGCATAAGCTGACATACTGTAGGTTTTTTGTTCTAGTTTTATTTTATTTGGCTTAATGTCATCACCCTTATTTTAACAGCACTGATTGCATTAATGAATAGAGTGCTGCAGGGATGATGTATTTTTGTAGGACAAAACTCAGAAATTAGTTCACATTTTAGCACTTATGTTTCCATCGTCCTAAAAATCAGTTTTAATGGTTTTGATTAAATGCCTTAAATAAAGTTTGTAGTTTTAACTTCTACCAGTTGTGTTTAAGCTTCAGTGTTCGTACAAGTTGTGTCTACTTGCGAAGATTATCTTGATAAACAAAATATGTAAAAAACATAAACTTTTGCTGGTCACAGTTTATTTTCTGCAAAAAACTGTAATGCTTATATATTTAAAAATAAAATTTTCCCTTAAATAGCCTAAATTTACCACTTGGGGTTCTAAGCAAGTTAGTACTGATCACAGTAAGTTGTGAATGTTGACTACAGTTGTTCAAGTTTTCCATGCATTATATAGAATTTTAATAAAGAATAGTGAATTATGTAGCTAGTTTATGAGATGGCTAATTTGTGACCGAAGTGCATTTGAATGTGGCAGCAAGAATGATAAATATACTTCAAGCTTGAATTACACACCTCATGTGCATTGTGCATAAAATGTGCAGCCTACATTCATAATTATAACTTATTATGATCAATGCCTATTAGAAGCACATTACTTTAGATTTAACTGATGTGTGAATATATTGCTGTTTTAATGGACTTAAGCTCTCATTCAATTAGATGTTACATTCACAACCGTGTTTTAGACAAAGAAATGCAACTATGGCTGGACTGTTGATTTAACCACTGTGTATTTTTCATTCTTTTCCTTCAGATTCTCATGTGATTGTCCTTTATACTCGCTGACACTGAATTCAGTCATCAATGATGCTGCACCGTGGAAGTGTTTGGAAAATTCATAGCAAAGATGGAAAATGGAGTCGGTGTGCTGTTCTTAAACACTCGGGCTGTTGATCTTAGAAGCTTTCATGATCTGACCAGGTCACATTCCTGCAGGTAATGGAGTTTAGACTCTGTGTGTGTGTGTGTGTGTGTGTGTGTGTTTTAATGGGTATCAAAGGAAACCTGGATAAACTCACACACAACAGACACATGCCATTGAGGGAATGAAGCTGTTTGAAAGATACTGTCACACACACTCCTCAAATCAACAGAGAAACACAGTACAGCATTTGTGGCAATTACTACAGAAAAATGGTTTTGACTTGTGTCAAATTCACAGTTACAGTATTTCTTTTATGGAAGTGCATGCTGTTTAAAAAATCTAAACACAAGCTTTTCAACAAAAAATGCTATGCATTCACTTACTGATTTGATGTTATCCAAGTTTTGCACAGTACGTAGTACAGCATATGCATGGTGCAAACTACACTTACATGATTTATGTTTGTAATGCATAATAATAAGTATAATGTATGTGCTTTAACAGTAATACAAACTTCGCATTATTGCTTTGAAACCCTTCAGCACTCTGGCTTGGTTCACTTTCATTGCTAGTATGTTATTGTTTGATTTTGAAGGTGATGGACAAGTTAAAATTGCTTTCTGTGCTATAAGCCTCTCAAATGCTGTCAAAAGAGCACAACTTACAATGCAACCAGAACGTTTTAAAACAAATGTGTGCAATGATTTTATTGAATTCTTGTTTCTGTTTGGTTTAAACACACTTTGGTTAGTATTTTTATTGTTAACTAAATCTAAAACTGTTATAAATTAAAATAAATTTTGGTAATTTAAATAAAATCAAAATATAAATGGTAGGTGAAATTTTTAAAGTTGCAGAGGCAAATAAGTAAGATCAGCTGAAGTGCTAATATTTACTAAAACAAAACTAAAACTAATATGGAATTCAAAACAAACAAAAAAAAAAGAAGCAAATTTAAAATATGAATTAAATGCTGTAATAGTTATATAAATAATGCTAAAGTAACACTGTAATGGATTTAATTTCTGTATCACACAGCTTTGAAGTAGTTCCAGGTTTATATTACGGTTTAAAGTTCAATATACCACCAGGCACTTTCGAATTGATTTACTCTTACTAATTCAGTGTTTTAGCCCCAGATTCTGCATTGCATCACTTTGTTTTTTTTTTGTAATTTTAAGTTAAATATCCATGTAAGATGTAAATAAGAAATGTAAAAATGTAAAAATGTAAAAAAGAAACCTGCTGCATGTTAGTGCAAATTTGAGGGAGTTTTAGTAGCTTGATTATAATCTCTTTCATATGTGACCCTGGACCACAAAACCAGTCTTAAAGGGGTCATCGGATGCAAAGTTCACTTTTACATGTTGTTTGAACATCAGTGTGTGTTGGCAGTATATGTACAAATCCACCCTATAATGATAAAAATCCATGCAGTGGTTTTTAATTAATCTGTAAAAATAATATCCCCTGTTTCAAATCGAGCCATTCTCAGATGCCTGTCAGTGTGGCGTCACACTGACAGAGGCCGCTCCCACAATAGTTGATTGACATGAGCGTCTTACCTCAGATCAGCTGTAACAGTCCGACCTCCATTGTTTCGATGCCGGAGCAGGGATGTAAGTTAGACAAAAATATCTCAGATTGAGTGATTGAGGTGTTGTGTTGCTGGATGTAATAATGAACATAGTGGTCATCATTTACTCCCGACATCTGAGCCGCTGAAGATGCACTGGATTATGTTTGTTAGTGAAAGGAATGCGCCTCCCGATCGACATAAATGCGTCTATGTTCGCGCAAATCATTCGTGATCCAGCTTCACCTACAGCAGAAGTGAGTATAAGGTTTTTTTTTTATGAATCTCTGCAATCACCTTTCCTAATAACGTTTAACGTTTCCTAATAACAAGTTTAGCGGCTAAACGCACTAAATGCGGCTAAAGTAAACAAGCTCGTCACTCCACAGAGAGTAGAGAGGGGCGGGGCGAGCAGAGCTCATTTGCATTTAAAGGAACAATCCATCAAAATGAGCTCATTTTGACCAGGTAAAAAGGGTGTTGTTTTACACAACCATTGAGAATTTTTAACCAAAGTATATTATAGACTTTCATTAGGACCCCAAAGAATCATATCAACTTGTGGAAAATGGGCATCCGATGACCCCTTTAAGTAGCATGGGTATATTTGTAGCAATAGCCAACCATATATTGTATGGGTCAAAATGATCTTTTTTTTTATGCCAAAAATCATTAGGATATTGAGTAAAGATCATGTTCCATGAAGATATTTTGTAAATGTCCTACCGTGAATATATCAAAACTTAATTTTTGATTAGTAACATGCATTGCTTAGAACTTCATTTGGGCAACTTTAAAGGTAATTTTCTCAATATTTCGACTTTTTTTTTTTTTTAAACAGTTGTGTCTCTGCCAAATATTGTCCTTTCCTAACAAACCATACATCAATGGAAAACTATTTATTCAACTTTCAATTGTTCAATTGTTCAGTTTCAAAAAAATTTACCCTTATGACTGATTTTGTGGTTCAGGGTCACATGTTATGGTCTATCTGAAAGGTTGAAATAATCCCAGTGAACCCTTGTGACAACAGCAGCATTTACACACTGTCCTGAATTTGAATTTTAAATTCAAATTTGGTTCTTATTAAGGTAGGCTGAGGATGTAGAATTTTAATTTAAATTCAGACTTAAAGAAGTAGAAATGAAATTTAAATTAACTAATTTTAAACTAAAACAGTGTCAAGAGAAACTTTGAATGATTATAGTAAAAGAATTTAATTTAAATCTTCAATTTAATCTCATTGCAGTCTAAACGAAACAATTGAGACAAGCCCTGGTTTGTGATTTTTCAATGGGTAGGTATAGCTAAACATCTGCCCGGCTGATGTCTCACAGACCGTGTATCCCACGTCTCTGTGCTCTTGGTTCTGTGTGTCAGTCTCTCTGAGTAAAAGCAGATAACTGTCAGTTTCAGCAAGGCTTCACAAAGCCAGTGGCACTCAGTACAGAGACACACACATTCTTCAACCACTGCAGTCTGACACTGGGAGGCCTGTAGGTTCACACACACACACACACACACACCAGGAGTGGGCAAAACCCAGAATTTAAGAACTGGCTGCTTTTGAATTCATGAGTGTGATTTTGAATTGAATTGACCATATTATACAGCATGAATTGATATTTGAATGGGATTAGAATGATGGAAAGAGGAATATAATATTTTGCAATCTGGCTCCATTTTGAAGATTGTGAGATAATTTAGAGCATTCTAGGCAATGAAGTGTCCCTCATGGTGCAAAATATTGAAAAAAAAAGTCTCTTAAGTCTCTTTAAAAATAAGGGATTTTATTACAATTTAAAAAAACCTGTTGTTTAT
Source organism: Labeo calbasu (assembly GCA_019740295.1). Classification (NCBI taxonomy): domain Eukaryota; kingdom Metazoa; phylum Chordata; class Actinopteri; order Cypriniformes; family Cyprinidae; genus Labeo; species Labeo calbasu. Next base: position 10,315 of record JAHKKF010529493.1, on the reverse strand, counting down.
TTGAATACATGTAAGATGTAATGCAGTCCTGTGATGCAAAGCTGAATTTTCAGCATCATTACTCTAGGCATCAGTGTCAAATGATCCTTTTTATTAGAAATATCATTCTATTGTGCTGATTTTGAAACATTTTATTATTATCACTATTAAAAACAGTTGTGCTGCTTCATATTTTTGTGGAAACTGTGATACATTTTATTGTTTAGGATTCTTTAATGAATAAAACATTGTAACATTATATACTTTTGAACAATTTAATACATGCTTGTTGAATAAAAGTGTTTAAGCCCAAACTTTTGAACAATAGTGCATATATTATTATGGCTTTCAAGTTAAAGTGTTAATTTAGTGGAATTAATTATGGACAAATCTGTTCAATGATATGGAAAACCAGCTAATAATATATTGACTTGGAAGCCACTTACATTTGTTTACTCGTCTGCCTGAGTAATGTACATATTAATGTATAAATAATTGTCTTAATTTGTGGACAATTTTAGTGTATGTATTTTAATTGCAACTAATTTGTGTATTCAAAGCATGTAATGTATTCAATTAAAAAACATAATTGCTGGCTTTTCAGACACTGTTATCATCTAATGTTTCTGGAGATAGCCCATATGTGTATGATGAATGGTTTATGCGTAATTCCTACTGAAAAATTAACTGTTTAATTAAAAAACGACACATTTTTAGTGTTTTGCATATTGTTTATCGACTCTGAAATTAAACGGGAATTTAAAAGACGTTCTCAATTGAGTTGTAAATAGCTCACGACCCGTCACACGCGCGCTCACACTCACACTGAGCCATTTAATGCCATCAGATGGTGTGTTAAGTGAGCCTGTGCTAATCACACACGGCTGGCATACAGGGCGCCGCGTCTATGCTGAGAGACATACTGCTGCTGATGTTACTGCCAACCGCTCGCTCTCTCTCTGCTTCTCTCTCTCTATTCTCCTGATTTTCCCAAGGGACGCCCTGCTGAGAAAACGACGGGGCAGCAGAAATGTGCAAAAGCAGCTCTCTCTCTCTCTTTCTCTCTGGCTGGAGCCCCATCAACCTCCCTCTCTTTCCTGGAGGAGGTCAGACACGACCATCAGCAACAGATCTTCAGTCTCCCACATTCACAACACCAAATCAGTCATTTAGTTGTTCTTTACAACACACAAGCCAGGTTTACATCATTTAAACATTTCCTCCTTCACTTCGAGGTATGACATCTGACATTATAAGACAATCAAAATCTCTTCTCCTTTCAGATCACTTCCTCCATTTCTCAAGGCTGCATGTAAGGTTGGATGTTCATATAATATTAGCAGGGTATTAAGCAGTTTTTAACTTTTACTATTAATCTGAAATGTTCCTTGAACAGCAAATCAGCATATTAGAATGATTTCTGATGGATCATGTGACACTGAGGCCTGGAGTAATGATGCTGAAAATTCAGCTTTGCATCACAGGTATACATTGCATTTTGCAACATATTTAAATAGACAACACTTATTTTAAATTGCAATAATATTTCACAATATTAGTATTTTTAAGAATTTTTATCAAATAAATGCAGTGAACATAAGAGCATATGCACGTAAAGCAATTTTTTGTGAGTAATTTAACTGGCAAAGCATGTAATGATATCAATTAAAATATTGAAAAATAATTTTTTTATTAAAATGATGAAGTTTTATTTCATTGCAGTTCCCTCTCTTGTTTAAAATGGAATTGTGCGTATTGTTTACTGGCTCAATTCAAATTACAGATAAAATAAAATAAAATGTCTAATGTTTCTGGAAGTACCAATATGTGTATGATAAAATGTAATTCATACTGAAACGTGAATTTATTAAAATGACGAACAGTTTTATTTCATTGCAATTCGCTTTCTCTTGTTAAAAATGGAATTGTCCATATTGTGTCCTGGCTCAAACTAAACTAAACTAAACTAAATTAAATTAAATTAAATTAAATTAAATTAAATTAAATTAAATTAAATTAAATTAAATTAAATTAAATTAAATAATTGTGACTAATTTAACTGCCAAAGCATGTAATGATATTAAAGTATGTAGTTCACAGCCCTTATATATGTATATTAATTGTATTTATGTATGTAATTATTTAAAAATAAATTATTGATGCATTTCAGATATTACTATCATCTAATGTTTCTAGAACTACCCATATGTTTATAAAATTATGCCATTTAATTTCATTGCGATTCTCTCTTTTTTAAAATGGAATTCAGCATATTGTTTACTGCCTTAATTCAAATTACAGACTCACAAATAAAATAAAATAAAATAAAATAAAATTAAATTAAATTAAATTAAATTAAAAATATTGTTAGATTAACCTGGCACAGGCAGTTGCAAATGCAAATTTAAAAGAAACAAAAGTTTCAAACAATCAAATACATCTGAATCATCTGTTTTAAGAGTTTTGCATGGAAGCATTGCAGTATTTGCATTATCGCAAACATGATTTAGTCTGTAAATAATCATGTTTCTCTTTTGCTAACTGGCAGCGTAGAAGCTTCTGGAAGCGGGCCAGGTCCTGTTCTCAGTCCAAATCAAATGTTATTGTCCTGAATTGTTAGCAGAAGATATCTCGCTTTTGTGTAGCATGTTTAATTCCCGGCTAATTACCGTCTGTGTGCGAAGACCCGCACTCAGAGGAATAGACAAAAGATTCATGTTTTTAACTGGTGCCACACAGAAACGACTAGCTTTTGGCAGAATACCATGCAGAATCGTCATTGAACGCATGTGAAAACAAACCACTGCATGTGTGATGGTGAAAATAATTAGCTATTTAAAGACAAAAGCATTATTAAATGTGTCTGATCTGAGATATTAGCCTCTGCAATACGCCACGAGAGCAGCTTAACATTCCCTTTGGCTGGGATTGCCGTCGCAGGCTCAGGTTTGCTGTCAGCGAGACTAGAGGTGAACCTCGCCAATAAATATGTATGTGAGTTTGGAATCCAGCGCTCACTGAGGTCATTCGGGCCCTTGTTCCTCTTTGCTCTCTTTGACAGCTAAGTACATATGCTAACGCTATTTATAGGCCTCCTCTCTGCCACCGCCTCACAAACAGCAGGTAAAGGAAGAGGATTAATTGCTAATTTATCACAAATCTTTCGATAAGAGCAGTCAGGAGGGCTAGTTTAATAGTAATCTTGCTGCAGTGCTGGAAGCTTCTCTGCAGCGTTAACTGCCCGAGCTACTCATACTGTAATTAATCTACAGACAAGCTGCTGCTCTTTGAGAAAACATTAAAGTAAACAGAACAAAAATAGCTAACTACTTTCTGTAATTTATTCTAGATAACAATACCTGTTTAACAGACGCTTATTAAAGGTAATTGCAAGTTTATAGCTCAGGATTCTAACTTTCTTGGAATTCTGAGTTTACGTCTCACAATTATGACTTTTTTCTTGGAATTCTTGGAATTCTTTTTAAAGCTATATTTATTGTTTTTTTACACCTTTATTGTGAGAGGACAGTGGAGAGCTGACAGAAAATACTGGGAGGAGAGAGGGGAGCAGGATCGGCAAAGGACCTCAGGGCGGAATTCGAACTCGGGTCACCATGAGTGCTATATGTCGTCGCACTAACCACAAGGCTATGGGTGCCAACTGGAATTCTTGGAATTATGAATACTTTTTTTTTTAATTCTGAGTTTACATCTCATAGGGCTGTGCAAAAAATCTGATGTGATTATCATGCACATCTCGTCAGTAATGCTGGTTCTGTGATTAGTTTTAAATACTATGTGCTGTCAGATGGAGCGTTCATAACCATAACACAGCCATAACATCTCACAAATTTTTTTTTTTCTTGGAATTCTGAGTTTATATCTCATAATTATAACTTTTTTTCGGAATTATGCTTTTACATCTTGTTTAAATCAGTTTAAATCTCACAATTATGATATTTTTTCGTGGAATTCTTAGTTTACATCTCAGTTATGACTTTTTTCTGGAATTCTGAGCTTACATCTCACAATCGTGAATTTTTTTCTTGGAATTATGATTTTTTTTTAATTCTAGATTGTCTTTTTTCTTGGAATTCTGAGTTTACATCTCAGAATTGTGACTTTTTTTCTTGGAATTCTGAGTTTACATCTCGGAATTGCAGCTTTTTTCTCTGAATTCTGAGTTTACATCTTGCAGTTGTGACTTTTTTCTTGAAATTTTGCATTTACATCTCACAATTATGACTTTTTTTCTCAATTCTGAGTTTATATCTCACGATTGTGACTCTTTTCTTGGAATTCTGTGTTCACATCTCGGAATTCTTTTCTTGGAATTCTGAGTTTACATTTCGGAATTGCGACTTTTTCTTGGAATTCTGAGTTAGCATCTTGCAATTGTGACTTTTTTTCTTGGAACTCTGAGTTTACATCTCACAATTATGTTTTTTTTTTTTCTCTCAGAGTTCTGAGTTTATATCTCACAATTGTGACTTTTTTCTTGGAATTCTGAGTTCACACCTCACAGTTATGACTTTTTCAAATATCAGTGAATAGTGTTCAGTGATCAGTGAATAGTTTCTTCAAATGAACCAAAAGAAATCAAATGAATCACTGAATTGTTTCTTTGACGGTTGAATAGTTATTTAGATCAGTGAATCGTTAATGATATGAACAAATGGGTTTTAGCTTTTATTCTGGGGTTTAACTTTAACATTAGCATCTTTGTTACTTTAAATAACATAATATGTAAAATCTAATTAAATTTTTGAAGCAGAAAGACTGAAATAGTGTATTCTGTTTCATACTCTAGTAATGTTTGTTTTATTTACTTAATTTTTTTTTTTTCAAGTGCAGATGGCTTTTATTCAACAGAAACAATTCAGCAAAGACTAGATGTTGTTGCATTAGCTAAACTGAGGAATATTTTAGGGTTCATATATTTTCAGGTGCGTGCGGTGCCATGGCTTCAGGGTTCAGGGTTTCAGACGTGTCATTTCCCAGCACGTCGCTGGAACCGCTGTCATTTATAAACACGCGTGTTATTGAGCCACCGCGTGCTAGCTAACGTGTCCTCGTTGCGCTGACATCAAGGCCCTGAATCGCCCCTCCCATAGCCAATACTGCAACTCATTATCACAAACTGTCCTACAGAGCTTTCTCTCTCTCCATTTCTTTCTTCTCTTTCTTCACGTCTATGATGGAGAGCATAGCAGACGGTTATAAAGATGTGGAAACTAGAGGAGGTGAATGGACTCGATCTTCTTCCGGAGCTGTTTAGAGCTCTGGAAACAAGGTGAAACGTCCAGCCGCCGTCCAGCGAGATATTTATTATAGGCAGCTCTGGGAAAGCATTAAAAGTGTTGGATCTGAAGTTGTGACAGTTCAAGGGAACCCTGGAGTGTTAACATATTCAAAATGGGCCATGACAAGGTCAGGCCTACGATATGTTGTCAGTCCAATCCCGCTGTACAGGACTACTGCACATTTTATTTGATTCTATCATGACACTGTGGCTTTCTTTTCATCTATTTCTTTCTGTTATAGATTCAGTGAAGCTTTACAGACAAGTTGTCAGTGCATCAGCTTTACATATACATGCAGACAGTCACTTTTATGCATACACAACAAGGACATCAGTAGCAGCTCTAGTGGTGCCAATGTAAAACTACTTATTAACAAAACTTAGATTTCAGAAATTATGCAAGTAGAGTTCTGCCAGGCCAAAAAAAGGCCACTTTGAGATTAACAGCATCAGTTTGTTATACATCAGCAGTCTATTGTGGATGGATTTCTGCACAATTTCTTTCTTTTTTTTTTTTTTTTTTTTACATATTTTTAGGGAATTTCATTTTTTAATTTGTATTTTTACTACATTTTGTTGTGCTATTCAAAAGAATAACACAGAACAGTGCAGGACTATTACAACTTTCCCACCCCAACATATATAAAAATTAAGCAAAATAATATCTAAATAAATAAATAAAAATAAATTAATACTAATAAACACAAGAAAATATTTCATTTTAATTACAATATACATGTACTACTTAATAGCGATAATTCATTTTAAAGCTTATCACATGTGTACATATATGATTAAAAAATAAATAACACACTTTAATAATATGGACTTTTCAGTATAAAAAAAAATATATATAATAATAATAAACATGCCATTAATTTTGCTGTTTATTTATTTATTTTAAATTGCCTTTGGTTTTTAAATGAATAAAAACAGATAATAATAATAATAATAATAAAACACAAGAAAATATGTTTTAATTTTATTTACTATGTGCACATGTACTTCTCAATAGCACTAATTATTAAGCCTATATCACGTGTACATATACGATTAAATATAAATAACATGATTTAATGAATAAAAACTTCAAGTAAACCAATATGGGTTTTAATAAATTTATTTAAATAAATAAATGCTATTAGTTACTTTAAGTTAATTCATTTAATTGCATAATTTTATGCACATCTTAAATAAATAAAATAAAAATATAAATTAATAATTAAAAAATAAAATCTAAAACAATAATCTTAACTTTATATATATATATATATATATATATATATATATATATATATAGAGCACAAAAAAGTTCCCTGCACTCTCAATAACTATTGTGTAATACGCATAAAAAAAGTGTTTACTTTACTAAAATATGGTACAGTCAATATTTACATTGTCCATTGCTGATTGAATTGTTTTTTGCTGTGCTTATGTTTATGCAATCGGCATAAATTGGTTTAGTTCAAGGCTTCAAATTCTTGATTGAAACGTTTTTCGAAATGGACGTTTGGAACCAAGGCCGTTGGAAAAACCATCCAATCACTGATGTTTGGTTAACTAGGTCTGTCTGTTCAGCGCCATTGCTTTGTCTTTCATTCTCATTCGGCAGGAAAACGCGGCGTTCTACTCCTGCGTGCTGATAAGTCCAAGGCGTCTACATCAAAGCCTCGCGATTTAGCCCGTCTTCCCTCGGCCGCCTCTCCCGCTCGGCTTAGACTTGATCTCACGGCATAATGCGTCCAGCATCCTATATATTGAGAGCTAATATTGGCTTGGGCTGGTGCTGATTGACCTGCATTCTGGAATGGCCTCTCTCTGGGCGGCTCCACCTGGGGCCTGCTGCTGTCAGAGAGGACGGCCGCCGCACTGGATTGATGACAGTCATTCAGTGATGAAGCTGTATTCATCATCCCTGTCCAGAGCTGCACTGGCCAGATGGAGTGTGACCATCCATCCACTGCCAGGGACACATCTGTTCCTCGTGTTGCTTAGAGTACTAACAAGTCACTGGCTCCCTCAAAAGCCAGCCGATGTCAGGCTCGGAGAGAGGGGGCAGAGGGGAAGGGGAGCGGATGGGGGAGGGTGGACGCCAGGAAGAAATCCGACCTGTTTTCTCAACGCTTTTTATCTTGCTTGAGCTCCGATTGCTCGGATTTATTGGCATGACACGAAAAGCTTTAGTTCACATACGTAGCGATCAAAAGTTTGTGATGCTTTTGAAAGAGGTGTCCGAGGCTGCATTTATTTGTTAAAAATACAGTAAAATTTGTATTAAAATAGCTGTTTTCTATTTAAAATCAAATAAATAAATAAATCAAATAAATAACCGCATAAATGTGTTTTAAAATTGTATTTTTTATATCTAGATTTTTGTACAAAATAAACATGATTATTATAAAATATTTAAGTAAATACACACACACAAATTATATATATATATATATATATATATATATACAGAGAGAGCGAGAGAGTACAATTATCATAAATAACAACATAAATGTAATTTTCCCAATTTAATTATTTTTTTATTAATTTATTTATTCTCTTATTTATTTCTATTATTTATTTTATTTATTTCCATTATTTCTGTATGGAAACAAATAAACATGATTTTATAATGTGTATATATCTATTTTTATATATAATTTTTTATATATTATATAATTTATTTATTTAATAATTTTGTCAATAAATAATGTCTTTTTTATTTCTTGAGCAGCAAAACAACATTGGAATGGTTTAAATAACAATCAAATAAATAACTATATATATACTATTTTATAATATTTCTGTAAACACACACAATAATACAGTTGTATTTTTGTTTTTTTATTATTATAAAATTTTATTTTTTTTATTTATGCTATATTTCTGTATATAGAAAGAAATAAACATCATTTTATAATATTTAAATTATTATCAAATGATATTATTTTGTAATACATCAATAAATGTTAAGAGTGGTGTGTGTGTGTGTGTGTATGTATAGTAGTAATTTCATTATTTCATTAAAAGTAAAGATTTTTAGATTTGTTTTATTATTTTTAAAAGTATTTTATTTTTTAATTTATCTATATATGTTTATATTGTTTTAGGATAAAATTACTGCAATTAAATAAACACAATATTTATACACAATATATAGTCAAAATTCACTTAAAATATTTGCAAACAAACTGTAACTGCACTATTCATTGTCAGAATTTTTTGTTTTAAACTACAAGATTTTTGCATCTACAGTACAAGTATTTACAGTATGCATATGTGCATCCTTCCCTTAATGTGTTTTGCGGTATCCGCCTTTGGAATCACTGGCGCACAATGAGGCGTTCTGGCACAGAGTCCTTTTTTTAAGGCTGACAAGGACAAGATCAGCACTCGGAGAGACAGACAGAGCAGCGTTTTCTTCTTCTTCTTTTCTTGGCTGACAGACAGGCACCACACAAAGAGACAGCAGCAGAGCCCACCTCTAATCTCTGTCAATCTGTCTCTCTCTCTCTCTCTCTCTCGCTCTGTCTGTCTCTCTCCACTAGATACTCTACACTAATTCCCACACAGCGATTACAGTTATTATCACACCGAAGCAACACAATAAACACAGTCTGATGCTGCCACATCAAGAGACATGTTGACAGTCGGCGTAAGAGAGAGCCAGACAGAGTTTGTTTTGCTTTCTGTTTTTTTTTTTCTCTTCTTTTTTCCACAGAAGAGAAGGTCAAGGATTTTCTGCTTAACGATTTCAATATGCCTCTTCAGCTTCGCTCATTAGAATTCAGACTTTTGCTGGAGGAAAAATTAAAACAAACCGTTCATACCTGCATATGCTGCATCTGCTTGTTTTTACTGCAGAATTGTGGATTTTATCTATTCCTGAACGCACACGCACATATAAACACACACCGTTTAGCAGACATTAACCAGTCAATGCGAAGTGCAATTCATTAATTTTACTTCCATAATTTGAGGCTTCTAATTATTATATTTTGATTAAAGTTCATGATTTGTATCGTTTTTGGAATCAGTCGTGCAAACTAAACATAATAACGCAGGGGTGTGTGTTAAGTATGCAAATATGAATCTGATTTCATGTTGACTTCAGATGAAGATGAATGACGCTGCTTCTGTTTGATAAATAATGCCACTTCCTGTGCCCGTCTCTCCTCCTTTGGCACTTCAACAGGAGAACATATTCTCCATGACAAGGTTCCACACCTCCTTATACCTCTCATCTGCTTCACTCAGCTGCTGCTTGTTAAAGCAAAAAGCCACGAGTGTTTCAGTGATGTACAGCAACACTACAGCCACAGTGATAAAATCACTGTAACATACACAATTTTGTGGCTTATTCCTTTAAAGGGGTCATCGGATGCCCATTTTCCACAAGTTGATATGATTCTTTAGGGTCTTAATGAAAAGTCTATAATATACTTTGGTTAAAAATTCTCAATGGTAGTGTAAAACAACACCCTTTTTACCTTGCCAAAATCAGCTCTGCAAAAATCATCCCATTCTGGTCGAGGCTGCCCCGCCCCTCTCTCTTCTCTGTGGAGTGACGAGCATGTTTACTTTAGCCGCATTTAGCCGCTAAACTTGCTAACTAGCACATTATTAGGAAAGTCGATTGCAAAGATTCATAAAAAAAACCTTATACTCACTTCTGCTGTAAGTGAAGCTGGATCACGAATGATGACGACCACTATGTTTATTATTACATCCAGCAACTCAACACCTCAATCGCTCAATTCTTGTCTAACTTACATCCCTGCTCCGGCATCAAAGCATGGAGGTTGGACTGTTACGACAAATCTTAGGTAAGACGCTCATGTCGTGGGAGCGGCCTCTGTCGGTGTGACGCCACAACGACAGGCATCTGAGAACGGCTTGATTTGAAAAATGGAATATTATTTTTACAGATTAATTAAAACCACCTCATGGATTTTTATCATTATAGGGTAGATTTGTACATACACTGCCAACACACATCAATGTTCAAACAACATGTAAAAGTGAACTTAGCATCCGATGACC
>JAHKKF010529492.1:2058-18046 GCA_019740295.1 Labeo calbasu | reverse complement strand
ATCTATTAGTATGTCATGATCTATAGTGTCGAACGCAGCACTAAGATCAAGTAAGACTAGCAATGAGATGCAGCCTTGGTCTGACGCAAGAAGCAAGTGCACATGATCAAAGTCTACCATGCAAGCGCCAGACCACTGATTCGTCAAACCTGCTTTCCTGCAGTCCGTATTCTTCTGACTTCTGACTTATTTTGTAGTAACGAATATGCTTCGGGGAAATGGATTGGAGTAAAAGTAAAAGTTAGCTGAAATATAAAAGGTCAAGTAAGTACAGATACTCCTAAAAAAAAGTGCTCCTATTATGCCTTTTTAAATGTGACCTTTCATGCAGTGTGTCATGTAGCTGTATGTAAACATAAACTATCTGAAAAGTTGTGAAGTCGACAGTTAAGGATAAATAAAGTTATTGTCTATCAAAAAAAAAGAGTCGACTCACAATCGCCTGAACGAATCGTCAGGAATTCGAATCTTTTTGTGTTACGGAAATACATCACGAAGTAACACATCTGCATAATGTCCGCCCACGTTCTATGTCGCGAACAACTTGCCTGCCCACAAACAGTAAAATTTCCATGTGGTTTACATCATGTCGAGAAGACGCTGTATCCTAGGCTGTGAGAGTAAATTTGTTTTATATTCCCTTCCAAAAGATGAATCTACAAAGCGACCGTTCAAAATAGGTAGTTGTGTATGTTATGTTGTGTAACAACCCTGCACATGTCTTGCTAACCGGCTAACTCATGCTTGTGTAGCTCTGTTGTTCAGCTGTGGGCCCACTGTAGTCTAAAAATTTGTGATTGATGCAGCTTGACTGTCTGTCTGTCTCATTAGTTGGAGTAATGATAAAGGATGGCGCACAAAGCGGCTTTCACACCGAATGNGGAAAGCGCTGCGCTATGAAACCCATTCATTTCAATTGCTTTTGCTGCGCGAGGACAGCGTCGACCAAAGCGTACACGCAGCAGATTGCGCAAGGCGTGCACACCGTGCTGAAAGTTCAAATGAGTTGAACTTTTGCCGCTGCGCTCTGAAGGGCGCTTTCCATGTTTGGTGTGAAAGCCGCCTTAATGCATTATACAATGTTGAAGTTTACAACATAGAGGTGTGCCCGGTTCGATTACATAAGCAAACTGCGAACACTTGACTTGTCGATCAGCCACTTCAGCCGTTTCATCGTCAGACTCTGGCTTGAATTGGTAAGGTAAAATCGATGCCATCTTTTCTATGTATTGACAAGTCTACAGGGCTGTCGTTTAGTTATGGCAATGGGCATTTCGTTTTCCGACACGCGCTGTACACGGTAGACCAATCATAAAGGACGGCGCCATCTGACCAATCACAGCAATGAGGGCTCACGGAAAGGAGGGGTTTAGAGAGACTGATTCTTCGAGTCACTTACAAATCATTTAGAAAAGAGGTAATATTAAATTTTTGGAGACAACTAAAGTGTTATTTGACCTGGCGAACATGTAAACCTGTTTTAGTAGTCTCATAAAACAATATTAGCAACCTTTAAAATGGCATAATAAGAGCACTTTAAGTACTGTAACGAAGTATTATTACTTCATTACATTACACCACTGCAGAATTCAGAAAATACTTAGAACAGACAGAAAACAGTATATTTTTTACAATTTTGGGGGGAATAAAATGTTGTATAAAAATCAAGCAAATTATATATGTACAAATCCCTTCAGGGTATAGACAGGAATAAAAATGTAAAGTTTGGTGTGTGTCAGTGCTACTGAAGTGAAGATTTATGACTCAGTGTAGGAGAAAAAACTCATTTTGAGAAAACAGCCTTTAAAAATATGTATTGTAATTGAAATCTATTGACACAAATAGATAAAGTGCTATGAAAGAAACACTTAACAGGGTGTTTTGGATGTTTTCTTTCCACTCGTCTGAAAAAAAAAAACACTTTATGAAAAACCAAAATGTCCAAAAACTTGACAAGTGTCTGAAAAAACTGTGTTTTTGCCTGCAGTGTTTCACCTTAACGTCTCTCAAAGTAAAAATGAAGTTTGCATGCTTGCAGTCATTGCACGTTTTATATTTGATACATCATTTCATGTTTTTTTTTTTTTATGGCAGTTTTAGACGGCATGTAGTAGATTGTGAACAACAGGTTTTCAGCAAAGCTTTGATCATGATAATAATTTAAAGACCTTAGAAATGTGCATATCAAATATTGCATCAGATACAAGGTATCAAACCCAATGGAATTAATTGCAGAGATCACACAAGCACACATTTCAAGCTAAACAAAGACATTGTTTGGTTTGAAATGCTAAAACAATTAACATACACCTGTGTGAACTTGAGGAGAACTGACTTCACACATCTTTAAAAATTCACCAAAACACCAGCAAGAAGAAAGAGAAAACTAAACATGAACATTAGTAAAAAAAAAAAAAAAAGAAAGAAAAGATCATGCTGCAGTCGAGACATGCAGGTGGTTTAATATTTTATTATCTATGATTTTCATTGAATAATGTCCCATAATGCTGGAACTGACTTGCCTCAAGATGATCTGCTGAGACCATCACAACCTTCAAAAACAGCTGAAGACACACATCCTCCTCCTCCAGCTCTTAAAACTAATCCATAACCATAAATAAAACCACTTTCCATTAGCATTTTAAATTATGTTTCTTTCACAGTTACACTTCTGCTTTGGCTTTGGTTTGGGCCTTTTGGTTTAAACCCAGAACTATTATTTATTTTTAAATATATTCTTGGGTTTTTGGTAAATAACTGTACAATACTTAAACACAAATAACTAAATAGCACCTAGATCACTCAATTCACCCAACTTGTACTTAAAGTCACTGGAAAATGCAAGAAAATGCAAGTGTAGCTTTTTCTTAAACTATTTAGTACTCCACCCTACCATTTAAAAGTTTGTGGTCTGTAAGATTTTATGTTTTTTTTTTTTTTGCTCACCAAGCGTTAATTTATTTGATTAAAAATACTGTAAACAGAATTTAAACAAAACAGTAATATTGTGAGAAAATTGTACAATTTACAATAACTGTTTTCTGTTTCAATATATTTTAAATTGTAATTTATTCCTGTGATTCAAAGCTGAATTATCAGAATCATTAGTGTTGAAAACACTGCTTTTATTTTACATATTGCAAACATGTTAAAAAGTTCAAAAGTGCATTTATTTAAAATAGATTTTTTGTAACATAATAAATGTTTAACTTTTGACCAATTAAATGCATCGTTGCTAAATAAAAGTGTTCATTTCGCTCTCATTATTTGCCTTCTGCTCTAAATCCCTGTTCAATTTCAATCAGTCTGTGATTGATCCATATAAGCTTGTTTGTTCACAATATTGCTAAAGCATTAAACTGTTATCTAGCAGTCGTTTTGACATTTAAAGACCCGGTTACTGTCGATATGAAAACCAGCTCGTTATTGACAGGACAGCATGTGGAGCGAACAGAAACACTTACACACGCGCACGAAAAGAAAGATGGAGAGCAGAAGAGAGAGAGAGCAATGCAAGCAAATGAGAAAATAAATGAGCATAAGGAACAAGGCTTGCGTTTGATCACTCGCTGATGTTTCAGGCAAATGTGTGTGCGCGTTGGCGTATGTGTGTGCTTGTGCTGTTCTCCCAGAGACCGACGTCTCATTAAATCCAGCAACTCTGACACAAACAGCCGATTCTTGAGCGGATCTGATGCCACTGCTGGCACCCTGATTGTGCTCATTTCTGCTCTAAAGAGGACGTGTTCTACACGTTAGCATTGTGCTTCTCCCACAAAGTCCACTTATAATGTACTGTAAGTCAAGATTTATTTCACAAAAACAGTCAGAACTTATTTCTGCTGAACACAAACGAAGATATTTTGAAGAATGTGTGTACCCAAACAGTTTATAGCAATGACTTCCATGGTATGTTTTTTTTTCCACATTATTGAAATCAGTGGCTGTTTGGTTACAGGTTTGAAACAACTTGTGAACTATGCCTTTAAGAATCAGAATGACTGATAATATTGATGATGATAGCTATTTCATTTATTGCAGTTTCAAGATCTCGAGATTTAAATTCTGAATGAATTATAGCCTAGAAAGCACAAAGAGCGCTCCCTTTCTAAGAGAATTTAATTATTCACACGAATAGATTACATACAGAGTCAGTGCAAACATGTAAATAGATATGAATTCGTGCCATGCGACACAAATGACACAAACTGGGTGACACATATGTTTCTATTTATGCGAGCGACGCAAAAAACTTCTTTCAAGTAAACTGGATTCTGACTAACTTAAACGCCTCTGATTGGCTGTTGCGTTCAACAGATATGTCTGTGATTGGCTACATTGCTCAACGCTGCAACAACACATTGCAAATAGAAACCTTTGACTAGATATGAAAAGCCCCGTCTGCACATCGGTGTGATTGGTAACAATATATTTGTAATGTAGAAAACGTGTGGTTTCAAACAGTGTTTGTTATGGTACGTTGCATTTTTAAGGAGAAAATACTCTGCAGTGGTGTTGACTGATGAATTTGCACATGGTTTGTCTTTAAGCATTTTAAAAAACACCAGATAGACATGTAAACAATGCTAAAAACTTTTTTTACCACAGGGGGATTTTGAGAATACTTGGATATTTGTCCTAAGAAAACTAATTAAAAAATCTTAGATTTGCAACTTTTATCACTTAACGCTATATCTGAAAGGACACTAAAAGTGTTGCTGGGCACTTGCTAGGGTGTTGCATACTGGTCCAAATCTCTTATATTCTAAGCTAGATGTTTAATGAAGTTCAGTATTTAAAGTCATGTAACAAGTAACATATCTGCCACTTTTGTTCTGACCATCACATCAAACTGTGCAAATTATGATTGTTATACGTTGTTCTGAAACTGTTAATGTTAATAACATCAGCATTGCGTGAATACGTGTAAATACGTGTATTAGCGTTACCTGTACATTTCACTTTCTGTACAGTCTAATTGTCATAAATTTCATATAAATAAATTTTTTTCACCCAAAAAGCAAATTTATGTTCTTTAAAACCAGGTCTCTTTGAAATACAAATTTTGTGTAATCCCACAACTGGAATATAATCTAATATCAGTCACTTACATGTGTTTCATGAACACATAATCCAGCGATTACCGGGGTTCAAGTGATTTAAAGTCCACTTCCAAAACAAAGATTCACATGGTTCTCACCCCTTTGTCATCCAAGATGTTCATGTCTTTCTTTCTTCAGTGGTAAAGAAATTATGTTTTTTGAATTAAACATTTCAGCATTTTTCTCCATATAATAGACTGATATGGTGCCCTGATTTTGAACTTCCAAAATGCAGTTTAAATGCAGCTTCAAACGATCCCAAATGCGGCTGTTAACAAACCCAGCCGAGAAAGAAGGGTTTTATCTAACGTCACGATCAGCGCCAGCTGTGGTCCGTTTCCTTAAAACTTTCCATGCTTGTTTAGAATCACCTGTCACATGTGCTCAGCAGGTTTCGTTTGTTATTATTATTTAACCAACGATTTGATTGACAGCAGTGTTTCTAGAGGCAAAGTTGTCTGGAATGAGGAGTTCTATTGTATGATACGAATATCGTGTGACGTTCAACCTTTTATGCCATTAAAAATACAATATCGTCCCACCCAGTGTCCAATTTCTTTCAAATTTCTCTCAGACCTTTTGGGACCATGGGTCGAACAGGCCCACTGAGTTTTGTTCCGATCGGCCTCTATTAACCTTGCCTAACAGGTGCTCAAATTTAGTCAGCCAATGGTGGACATGTTTTTTGAGATACAGAAATGTACTTGTAGATGCTTGTGGCAATTCGGACTAAGACTGTACACACCAATTTTCACATTGAAAGGACAAATAGTCGTGCAGTTATAGCCATTTTAATGTTTTTTTTCTCCCTCTTATAGCGCCACCAAGTGGCCAAGCTCTGCAATTTTTTTCTTGTGGCCCCAGATTGAGCTCATACATAAGTTTCCTGAGTTTTGCGGAGATATCTCATTGAGTTTTAGGCATTTTACTAAAAGTTGCCCTGCCCCTTTCAAACATTTTGGTGCCCCTTTGTGACGGTGAGTCGAAGGTTCAACGTATTTTGATAATTATTGATATTCACTCTTCAAAGAATCTTTGTGCACTGTTTTGGTTCCGATCAGGTGAAAAAAAATAGGACTATTTCAGCAAAAGTAGGTTTTTCAAAAAAAGCGAAATACCTAAAATTTCTAATCTGATGAGTACGACATAAGTCATTGAGCCTGCAACTAACAGTTTAGGAGTTATGAGTTATTTCGAACTTTTAATCGCTGTAGCGCCCCCATAAGATCGATTGGGGTGAGCCTTGGTCATGTTGTAGGCAGTGTGAGTACTACCATCCCACGGTTTCGTCTGCACGATCAGTTTTACATGAAGATCACTGATCCGTAACGATTCTAACAATTTCAGTAGGGTTTCAGTGTACGTACTTGAACCCCTAATTATTCGAGCTGTTGTGAGAAAAGTCTATAAATCTGCCACCTGCAGCATCTTCACATGCGATATAGCCATCTAGCCGGGACTCCTTCTTTATGTTTACAGAAGTGACGTAATAACGCAAAGTCGAATGGCGGCGTGCTTCTGCCCGTGAAAACCTACCAGTACACTATAAAAAACAATTTGTGGATTCAACTTAAAATAATTTGTTGAAATTTTAAGTGTACTAAGTGACAACTTAGATATTTGAGTTCATCCAACTTAAAATTTTAAGGCAGCTGGGTAACAAGCCCAACGTTTAACAAACCAAACTGTTTGTTTAGTCAAGTTTTCACTTAGTACAACTTAACATTTCAAGTTGACTAAAATTTTGACTTAAAATTTTAACTGTCACTTCCATGTTTGAACACAGACATAAAAATGCACTATCCAGACTTAAATTTTTAAAATTCATGAATGAAAACATTTTGTAAAATGATTTTGATGTACATTTTCCGTGGTAATTTTAAAATGCCTTTCAAAGGATGAATTTTGAGATTTTAAGTTTTGAACTGATATATAATTTCCTTCTAAAGTGTGATAGGGAAAACGGCAAGAAAGAAAGTCCTTTGTGACAAAGGTCAGAACTCATGTTATGATATAGATTTTTTAAGTTCCACTCTTGACATATATTAATCTATTACTTTTCCTACATAATTTGTAACACAAAACTATGGTATATCTATTTAGGAGTGTTAGACCTTTGCAACAATGTATAGTTTGTCATTAGGATTTATTTATAATATGGTGAAATAAAGTGACAGTTAAAGGGTTAAGTCTGCAGGGTAACAAATTATATTAAGTTGACTCAACAAATGGTTGAACACTGGCTGGTTATGTACTTGCTCAAAAATGTATTTCGGGTCATTTTAATCCAAAAAAAGGTAGGCACTGCAGCTTTAAAGATAGGGTTTGTTCAAATCACCAACACATACTAAGCTTGAGCAAAATACACGCAACGGTCAGCGATTATGAGGACATGTTTAAACTAAATATGGTTAACAAATGCTTCATCATCCCCCTGTTTTGTAATTTATGTTTCAGCATTTTGCACAATACATTGAAAAGCCATGCTTGAACAGAAAAAGTTTGCCAGGGTGTACTAGAAACAAAGTTTTCAAGCCGGAAAAAGTAGAATTATGCTTCAAAATGTGTAGATAACCGAGTGTTTAAGTACACAGTGTACGTATGTCCTTTTCCTAGCAGTTCGAGCAAAAGCCACCTGTACAGTCATTGCCGGGTCACGGACAAACATATTGGCACTTTAACTGTGAAGATGTGAGGATGTGAACTCGTACACGTCTGATTATCATCCGAGCGTGTACCGGTGACCCTGCTGCCGACTCGACTCACGGCTTCATTAAAATGACAGCTCTGTCATGCTGATGAAGTCCACCGGCGAACGAGTGCCGACGTGACCCTCGGGTGAGCGAAAGCCCAGTTCAGAAGCAGTTCGCTCTATTTCTTGATCTCTCGTTGCTGTGTCTGTTACTCGGCGAGTATTGATGTGTGTGTATGTGAGTGTGTGATGGGGTGAATCCAATCACAAACTCATTTTATGGAGGTAATTTTCTTCAAGGTGACTCAATTCGGCCTTTATATATTGAAGCTAAATGTACTGATGTCACTGTAAAAAAAAATCTCAAACTCAGCACACACACACACACATAGGGGTGCTGCGCTGCAACACACAGATACAGCAGACAGGATGCCAATCACCCAGCGCTGAGTGCCTGTCAAGCGAGGAGTTTTGCCGCAGAGTGATTTCGACAAACCGTAGGAGCGACCCAATCTCACTGCTATACAAATACTATGATGCATACTTGCTTCTGTAACCCGCGAGGGCGTAGAGCGAATGTTTTTGGGCATCCGCTGGGGTTATGGATGCCGGGATAGACTTCTTACCTGAAGAAACGCGGCGCGATCGTATCACTGCCATAACTGAATTATCTCCACAATAGCGGCACTGACTCGGTTATGGCCATGTTGAATAGAATGAAGAACAGATAACGCTGGCACAGTGGGCTATCTTAAGATTGTGTTTGCCCAAGTCTATGTGCGTGTGTGTGTGTTTGCCTGCATATTATTCATCGCTATTGGATTTTGGAGGTGTGATGCCACAAGTGATATCAGTGTTTCACTGGCTGGAAATGATTCCTCAACTGGAATCAGATGCACATCTTTCTGGTTATTGACCATGAGCAAATCTAACATGACCATGTTGTGTACTCTATCCTGTGTGTGGTTAAATAGCTTCTTTGTTTTTTCTATTTTGCAATAAAATAATGTCAAAAATACAATCAATATTGCAATCATAATAATAGTACAACAACAGCTATAATATACTGTAATATACTGAATATCAGTGTTGGGGATATCGCATTACAATCAGTAATCAGATTACTTTTTTAAAAAAATAACTAGTAATGCATTACTTTTTTAAATAAGTAGTTGCTTTGTTTACCCAATTATTGACTGAGCTCTCCTGTTCCCATGTTGAAATATGATGCACTGTGTAAATATGATGTTTCTGTAGTTCTAGACTAAATGTGTACGTGCATTTAGTCTCACTTGCAAAAAAACAGATTCAGTATTCCTCAAAATGAATGAAAACAGTTAAATGCAAACTCAATATGACACAAACCTACAATAATTTAGTATGTATGTATTTAGCCCCATTTTATTAGACAATGTCTTTGCTGCTGACTTGCGTTGATCAAATTCTACTAATAATAAGCAAAAATGACTTAAGGTAAACTAACATTTGTGCTTCATATTTATTTCTGAAGTGTTGAACTTTTTTCTCCTGTGTTCTAGCGTAGATTTGAATTTGCTTTTCCCTATTTGATTATTAATTTCACTTTTGATATGAAAGGGCTTTTACGTCTGCCAAAAATAGTACTTTTTATACTAAAAACAAACAATCAAGCATTACAATTTAAAAAGTAATGCAAAAGTAATGCAACACATTACTTTCCACAAAAAGTAACTAAGTAACGTAATTAGTTACATTTTTTTTTAAGTGATGCAATATTGTAATGGATTACTTTTAAGTAACTTTCTTCAACACTGCTGAATATTGCAACAATATTTATTTATTTAGTATGGCATCTTTCTTAAGTTTATATTACTATGTTAAAATTATTCTTAGATCAAGTTATATATATATATATAAATATATATAGTTTTTACATTTAAAGTATTCCAAAGCTTTCCAAACTTTCATGAACACAAGTGTTGCATCTTGATGCCATTTTTTTTTCTGCTGCAGTATACTCAATATGATTCAAACCATCGAGCCAACAAGCACAGCAGGTAAGTTGGATTTATGCATTTTTTAGTTGAAATAGGCCTAGACAGAGTTTTGTAATTCATCCTGTTCCTACCCAGCATGCACTAGGGCATGAATCATTAATATAATCGCATTTGACCACGTTTACTTAGTGTTGGGTTGATTTTGTTGGCATGTAACTTTTATTATGCTTGTATCGTCTCATTTGTCATGCATTTGATCTTCAGTCCACCAGAAAAAACCCATACCCATTGTGGTCTCACTCCAGTATCTACCGGTAGCCATCTGAGTCAAAATCAAGGTTTTGATGATAGCCTTCAGGACTACCACTGGAACAACAAGAAAGTCCAACCTCAACACACACCTACAAGTTTATGATCTATTTCGTCATTTATGAGTGCTAAGCACATGGTGGTTCCATCATAATGAGGTGAAACATAAGTTTCCAAAACTTTTACTCCCTTTGTTTCCTGTAGGTAGAACGAGCCTCCAGCCTTCACCTGATCTGCTGAGACCATCACAACCTTCCAGGAACAGCTAAAGACACCTCTTATGTGAGCACTTAAACCACCACGGTAAAAGGCAGGTCCTATAAATAAATTCTGTTCTAGATTCTGTAAGCCCACTCTCAAAACTTGGCGTTTGAGCTATTGCAAGTGTTTATGGCTCTTGTATGATAAATTGCTTAAGGTGTTTTTCATTTGTAAGTTGCTCTGGATAAAAGCAACTGCTAAATGACTAACTGTACAGTATCCATCTTATTTTTTTACATAAAACCGGGCACAGACATTTATAACTTTAATGTGCGAGGTTTCCTGTCATTCGTTTTCAGTTAGGCCTATTTTTTAGCTGTACAAAATAACTGCCGCTTGATATTGCAAAGTGACATTGTTATTATTACAATATTTGTTATCATAATGTATTGCAGCAATTATAAACGCATTGGTTTGTAGCGCAAATAGATTTACCATTGACTGCATTTTATTTTACCTTATTTTTCCTGTAACAGCGGAGCGGCCATTTGTAAATTTAATGTGTCTGGCTTCCGGTCTCACCCGCATCCAGCTTTTTTTAGCTGTACAAAACTGCTCATTTTGCTGCTTGATAAAGCAAACTGGTGTGTCTTACCACATTATTTTAATGTATTATCTTAATTATGAACACAATAACTATTACTGTACTATTCTTCTCGTAATTTGCCTACGGCGGCTTATGAACCGGAAATCTAACACATTACCAGAAAACAGCTTATGTTGCGTTCAAGTCCTCCTGGGAAGTTCGTACTTACGAGTTGACAAGTCGCCATTACAACGACAGGTGCGTTCAAGTCACTTTGGTCGGAACAAGATGGCGATTTACCTTTTCTACATAAAATTAAGCTATTTTTTTTTAACTCTACATGTACAAAATGAGAAATAAAGAAAGTGCATCATTGTGCTTTTTTTCTGTTTGTATTACATTTATGAAGGTAATGTAAACTGAATCATTATATATTCTATGGTAATTATACAAGAATATAATAATTTGTGTATGTAACTTGTATAGTGTACATTACAAAAAAATATTATTTTATTAATTTCAACAAATTTTCAAACACATTTTCTCACTGACACGCCCCCAACTCTGAAACTGTGGGTTTAAAGAAAATTTTGAGTTTCCCACTCATAATAAGGAAGTTGTGGTGGCTTTTATGTGCGTTCAACTCGTAAATAGGATCTATCCAACATGACTTGAATGCACCATTACTTCTGCATTGAATAATAAGGTGGAAAGAAATGTAGCCCCGCCCCTTTTTAAAGCACTGCGGTCGTTGTCTTCTGTCTCTCGTTTGTTTTTAAGATTTGTAAGGTCCCACGAATTTATGAATGAACTGCTCCTTTAAAACGTGGTATACTGACATTATGACATCCAATTCGAACATTACAATGCTCATGATAGCTTTCATTAAGTAAATCCAGGACAGAGCTACCCCTAAAACGGAAGTTCAAAGACAAAATTCTAAAGATGGCTGCGCTGCACACTTGTTTTTCTGACGCAAAAAGCGGCTAATGATTTGGAAATCGCACACATTCACTGAAAATATCTTGCTTCCCAAGAGCAAGAATAAGGTGGGTATTGCAGGTTCACAGAAAAACTCATTGAAAATTAATGATGTCCGGTTGATGTGGATCACTGAGTGCAACGGCTCTTGTAAACAAACTTTTGATTACGTTCTGAACGCTGCTGAGTTTTTTATGTAGATTTTGTAAACTGAAGTCTAATGTTCATATTTACAACAATATCATGCGTAAAATATAGGCAATGTGCTTAAATCTAAATTGTTTTTACTTGTTTTATTATTAAGTAAAGATATGAATCAATGACCGAACCTGAAGATATTAAGCTATAGCAACGAATATCATGTTCAGTGTCAGATGATCAGGTGCGTTTTACACTTTTGGTAACATTCAGATCGGAAAATCATCAGAAGATCCATTTCAGCAGAAGATCCGTCGGTGAATCCGTTCCTAGTGTTCGCAGTAGCCGGTGGAGGGCAGAGGCGGGCAGCTGGATGCGGGTTAAACCGAGAAACGGGACTCACGCTGCTCATATTCGGCGAGCGCCGAGCGCACATGCATACAGCTGGATGCTGGATGCCGAAAACCCGACCTGCAGCTCCTCTGAACGCATCCAGAGAGAGAAAAGCAGCACAAACACATCGCCATACAGTGAATGAGTGCGCCTTCTCAACTAATGAGCAACTCATGCAGAGGAGTGTGAGCGCGTCTGTGGAGAGCGCGTATAGATGAGAGCTAGAGGGCGGCGGCGCATCGCTCCTCACCTCCGTTACCGCTCCACTCCTCCAGTCCCGGGACCTTCTCCTGATCTCTCCGAATTTGGGACGCGTAACGGCGTCGGTCCTCCGTTGATCACCACAAAGCTTCTCCGTCACGGCTGAACCAAACCGAAGAGGGAACGAATATTCCGCGCTGAGGAGTTTCCAAACTCCGAAGTCATGGGGAAAAACGGACGGCAGAGATTTAGATTGGGATTAGTGCTTCTCTTTCTGTGGCTTCTGCTCCAAATAGTTGACGCGCAAGGTAAGACCACCATCCAGTTATAGAGATATTTAATGCCTTGCTGAAAGTTTATTGTATTTAATTCTAAACATTGCGTTTATCATTTCTTCACATCACCAGAACATTATAATACCAGCAGTATCTGATTTTTTCTTTTTTGTCGCTGCGTGTTGATGCTTTGGCAATTTTGTATGCAAAACAGCCGTGTCGGTGAAGTACTTTGAAATTGAAATTGAGATCCGATCTGGTCTGGAGATTTGATCTGGAATTTGAGACCGCAAAGCCACAGTCATGCATTAGGAGAAGCCTAATTTAAAACACCAACCGTTTGATAGGCTACATAAGTGTTTTCTATACTTCAACTCTCTTATTATGGTTTATGCTGTCAAAAATTAGATTTGAGGAGATGATTATTAAATAATTGCGTTTTATGCAGCGCGCGAATTATTCATTCGCTTTTATTCGTTGACTTTTTCTGTCAGTTGTCGGGTCGCGAGTTCGGTTGAGATTCGTCTCTAGCTTAGCTGAAGTAGCCTACATTTACAAAAAAAGTATTAAAAGTGTTTGTGGAATATTTAATTGATATTTTAATTGTGATTTTGGACAGCAAGCTAAGCAAGTTTTCACATATATTGTCCGATATCGATCTGAATAAAAACGCTAGCGATTTACTGTTACTATGGTGACGTCCTCGGGCGAAAGCGACTTCGCGATTTATTTAGCGGTATTTATAAAGTTGTAATGTGACTTTTGTTCTTACTGAAATGTCGTCTCTAAAGAACTGGTTCGGTAAATACATTATTTGATCGTTTCTCCCGCTGGATGTGTTATTTATGAAGCATGCATGGTATTTTGTTATTGCGGACTCCAGCGGGAGATTCCACGGAAACACTCCGGTATCTCAGGGATTCACAGCCAGTTTTTCCATTCATGTGTTTTAACTGATTCTTCAGTAATCCAGTTAATATTTTATTATTATATTTTATTTAGATGTATGGTAGCATTAAATTTGTTTTCTGTATATTTACATTTTAAGTTTGTACTGAAACATGTTTGTTGAAGGTGTTATTTGACTATGTTGATTAATTCATTGGCAGTCAAAGTGGTTGTTCTCTGCACTCAAAAATGAATATTTTGTCACAATTTTCTCACCCTCGTGTCATTCCAAACCCTTATGACTTTCTTCCATGGCGCACCAAATGTCTCTGCCAAGTGCCATCGATGAAATGTGCCAAGTCTGAATAGGCACAAACACAAATGGGAATTGAGAGCTGAGTTGGAGGATGAATTTTCATTGAACAACAACTTCAGTTTAGGACTGTTTGCCACAAAAATCTGTTGTATGGCTTGGAATATAGTGCATAAGTCATACTTTTAGGGAGATTTATAGAGTGCCCAATGTATGGAAAGTAGGAAGATGAAAGTGAGTTGCATATGTTTGAAATGACATGAGAGTGAGTAAAGTATTTCTCTTTCTTTTCTGCATTTGATCTTTCTCTTTGTGTTTTAGGTAGGAGGTAATGCAATTTTGCTCTCGTTTCAAGCCTTACAGGAAGTTCTGTACTAAATTTTGCATTCATCTCTCTATTATAACAATGCGAAGCATTTTCCCATTTCCCATCAGTGTGAATGCGTGCTGTAACGTTGAGTTATAAAATTAGAGAGCATCTGTCTTATTTCTCACTCTTCGCAGAGTGTTTTATGAGTCCGTAATGGAATCAGGGTTCATATGTGACTCCAGTCTGCTGAAGAGCAGGACGTCGTTAGTGGAGTGAGGTTTCTAAGTCACTTTAAGGAGACAAGACAAAGTGGGAACGACTCCGTTTGTATGCCGCGTATGTGCGTGTTTGTGTGCTTGGGGTAAGTGGTGGCCATCAGCTCAGAGACACAAGAAACCCAACAGCCCATTAAAAAGCCATTAGCTAAAGCCGTCTCTCTTGCCGCCGAGTTTGTGTTGTGTGTCAAACAAACAGCAGGGCAGAGCACAGAGAGAGAAAGACAGAGACAGGGCTGTAAGATTTAAGAAAGAAAATCTGAAGTCAGATGGCGCGCTCTTAAAGCCGGCATGAAATCAAAATCGACTCTTATTTGTTTTCTTAATATATGTGTCATTGCGAGCAATTCATTGGTGCATGTTATTAAAAAAAAAAATAAATTGCCCATGAGATGACTTTCCACTTCTGCTGACATCATCAAGCCTTCCCGTTCGGCTGTATTTAGATAACACCCGTTTTCATGATCCAATTGGTTCAGAATGTATAAAATGAAGCCCCGCTAAGATTTTTGTAGGTGTTTTTTAAAGAAGTGTCTTATTCTCACCAAGGCTACATTTAAATACATGAAAATACAGAAAAACTGTAATATTGTGAAATATTATTACAGTTTAAAATAACTGCTTTATAGTTGAATGTATTTTAAAATGTAATTTATTCCTGTGATGCAAAGCTGAATTTTCAGCATCATTGCTCTAGTCTTCAAGGTCACATGAGCCATCAGAAATCATTCTAATATGCTGATTTTGAGCTTAAGAAACTTTATTATTATCTATAATACCAGTCAAAAAGACTTTTAATGTGTCTGTAAAGAAGTCTCTTCTGCTCACCAAGCCTGCATTTATTTGATCAAAAGTAATTTCAAAAACAGCAAAAATGTGAAATAGTTTTATTATTTAAAATAACTGTTTTCTTTTTAAATATTTAAAAAATGTAATTTATTCCTGTGATTTCAAAGCTGAATTTTTAGCATCATTACTCCAGTCACATGATCCTTCAGAAATCATTCTAATATGCTGATTTGCTGTTCAATATATATTTTTTTACTATTATTATTATCAATATTCAAACTGCTGAGTAAGTTTTTTCAGGATTCTTTGATGAATAGAAAGATCTAAAGAAAGTGTAACATTATACACTATACCATTCCAAAGCTCAGAGTCAGTATAACTTTTTTTGGAGGGAAAGAAATTATAGAAATCAACACTTTTATTTAGCAAGAATGCTTTAAATTGATCAGAAGTGATGATAATGACGTTTATAATGTTACAAAAGATTTCGGATAAATGCTGTTCTCCTAAACCTTCTATTCATCAAAAAACCCTGAAAAAAATCCTACTCAGCTGTTTT
>JAHKKF010529488.1:0-28727 GCA_019740295.1 Labeo calbasu | reverse complement strand
GCAGTACGAGTAAAGGGGGAAAATAAAGTGCTTGCAAGATTCTTTAGTTATTAAATGTATAAAATGTAAGCTTTTATAAACAGACCATATATATTTTTTGACCCTGTTTTACAATTTAAGTTCACAATTGCAACCATGTCAGATCATTTTGATCTGAACTTAAGAATTACATCTGCTTAATATCAATACAAAAATAAAGTGCTTACAGGATTCCTAAAGAAAACAAAAGAATTTTAAAACAATAAAATAAACACAGGTATTGGACATTCTAAAAGCTTTTTGTTCTGAGAATTTCGCAAGTTTTGGATTTTGCAGGGTTTTTTTAGTTTGTAATTGCTCCGCGTGGAATCGCAGGCCCTTTCCTCGTCTGCGTGTGGCGCTTCTGCTTCACAGACGAGGCGGGAGCAGGAACTACTCTATCATCCTCCATTAACGCTAACATTAGTGGCGTGCCCTTATGCTAATATTTCCTGTCACTGTTTAAGTTCAGAGATAAGACGACTGCAATCTAGCGATCAGGATATAAGCTCAAAACGAAGCAACTGTCATGAATCTTGTATGATTTTTTTTTTTTTAAATATCGATATTCCTTTTTTGAGAATCGATACAGTATCGCCAAACAAAATATCACGATGCACATGTGTATCGATATTTTCTTACACCCCTAGTGGTAACTAATAAATAAAAAGTTATTGCACATTATATTGCACAATGGGGGGAACATTTAACTGTTCATAAGGTGGATTGCCTGGGGGAAAAAACTGTTCTTGTGCCTGGTTGTCCTGGTGTTTGGGGTTCTGTAGCGCCGGCCAGATGGAAAAAGTTCAAAGAGATGATGACTTGGATGTGAGGGATCCAGAGTGATTTTCTGAGCTCTTTTCCTCACTCTGGATGAATACAGTTCTTGAAGGGTGGGCAGGGGAGCACCAGTAATCCTCTCGGCAGTCTGAACTATTCTCTGTAATCTTCTGATGTCTGATTTTGTAGCTGAGCCAAACCAGACAACATCTTAACAAACATTCAGCACAAACCAGACCGCTTTCCATCATTTGTACAGTTACAGCGAGATGAAGTGAGGCGCAGTTTATGGTGTGAACAGATGGGGGCGTCATAACGCTTTGTGCGTGTGTGCGTGCACTGGTTTGGGTGGTTTGTGGGGCACAAATTTGTATAATGACATGGGTATGAGGTAGGACTGGTGAAAGGCGAAAGAAAGTATAGTTTGTAGAGTGTAAAAACCATTACACCTGTGAAGAGTCCCCGTAAACCACCAATACCAACATAAAGAAATTGATTTTCTTTAAGCATGTATTCAGTTCATAAACAGACCAGCAGCGTTCATACGGTTCATACGGTTCATACGTGTTTGTTTTAGACACACAGGAAGAAAAGTAAATCTTTAGCTTTTATATTTTAATAAAATAATACATTTATGTGTTTTACATCCTCTTTTGCTCTTTTCTCGTAGCATTTTAGGTTGTTTAATAGTCAAGTCAAGGGACCTTTATTTATATAGCACTTTAAACAATACAGATTGTGTCAAAGCAGCTTTACAGTGTGAAAAAGTGTGTCAATGATGCAACCAAAATTCACTTCTGCTGTAAAGCTGCTCTAAAAGAGGACGATAGTAAACCGTCAATATTTCAGCTAAATTCAGTTCATCGTTCATTCAGTGAAGCCGTCGTCCAGCCCAGGTCAGTTCTCTGTCAACAGTGTCTGTGCAGTCGAGTCGATAGTATTGCCAAAAATGAAGTTATATTATTGCAACGTGATTTGTAGAATAACACAACAACAGAATAACATTTTTACCAGTAAATAGGTCCATTGTTGTAGTGAAAACTGTATCTGTAATTGATTAAATGTGGCTGCTGAAACTGATATTTAGAAACACGTGTCTCATTTGTGATCAGGTTTATCAGCCCATCTAAATACATCCAGAATGGCCACTGCGATCGGAAACGCAGCGTCACGATGACCTCCAGTGAGGACGAACTGCTGTAATACAGCTGTAGCGCCCCGTAGTGGACAAATGCGTGCTTTCACAGAGCTATTCAAGATATTGAAAGGATGTGCTTGAGAGGAAAAGGATCTGTGTTGTGAAGAGAACAACAGTGTCTGCGTGACCTGAGTTCAATCCAACTATACAGATGAACGTTTCACTGCCGCATGACTCTCTCTGACTCTCCTGCTTTGTGGACTGCTGCGGTCCATTACTACTCTCAGTTCCTTGTTCCTGTTTTAAAGCTAAAGGCCATCAGGCTTTCTCGGTGGCTGCTCATATAGGCTCTGGAATCGTCTTCCCCTTTAAATCAGATCTTCTCCTTCTGTTTCTATGTGTGTTTTGGAATCTTCATGTTCAAGGCCCTGATATAGTTCAGTTCCAGAGATATGTAGCGCCATGTCCAAATGGTTGAATGGTTGCAGTGGTTGAAAACCAAACGTGGGCCACTTGCATTCAGCTGATACAAACAGTATTTAAAGAGAAATGTCTGAAGAATAAATCATGTTGAAACTAGAAATGTATTTTGTTTTCCTCTATCAAAGCATTTGCATAGAACACACCTGTCTGAGTGCTAAAAATCAGTGTATGGGCAGTAGACTATTCATATATATATATATAAATCAGTTCAGATATCTTTAATACTTCTTGAGTTACAGGCACACACACTTTTAAGAAATAATATTTATGGCACCCGGACAGGTATGATCTATGCAGTTATTTCTGAGGAAAAAAAAGACACCTTTCCAGTTTCAACATTATTTGTTTTTCAGACATTCCTCTTTAAAATAATCAGCTGAATGAAAAGTGACTCACATTTGGTTTTTGACCACTGAAAATGTGTTACTTTTGGGGCCATATTGAGTTATGGGTAGTTAGGTATAACCCATCTATAGTTAGAGGAGAAGGGAGGCCTTGCTGCTCTTGGCTCACAAACTGAAGTCCAAATTAGGAAACTTTGGTTTAACCCCCAGCATAAGTAAGCAAATTTCCCGTTTTTTTTGTTTGTTTGTTTGTTTTGTTTTGTTTTGTCTCCTTTATTAGACACCCAATTCAGGTCTTGCAGTATCTACTGATGCGCTGAATTGTTGAAACAGGTGTGTTACATGAGGGAGACGTACAAAAGGAGCAGGACTGGGGGCACTTCAGGAGAGGTTTGAAAACCCCTGGTTTATGATATTGGTGCATATGTATATTCCCTTATCGCAGGGATGAGCAGCGTCGGTCCTGGAGTGCCGACGTCCTGCGGAGTTTAGCTCCAACCCTGAAAAAAAACTCACCTGCCTGTAGCCCTAGTAATTCTGAAGACCTTGATGAGCTTGTCCAGGTGTGTTTGATCAGGGTTAGAGCTCAGCTCTGCAGGACAGTGGCACTCCAGGACCGACGTTTGCCTATCCCTGCCCCATCGCGTCGTCGTTTCGGTACGTTTGTCCGGCTGCCTTAAATCTTCAAGTGTGTCTCGATGTGCCATCAAACGTCCCACACACTCATGATTCACGCCTGCTCACACGCTGCAGCCAAATAGCAGAAGCACGACATGAAAGTACGAAGACTGCAAGTGTGAGCGTGTGTCTGTGCGAGCGTGTGTGTTGTGGGCCGAGCTCCGAGTCTCGAGCGTGTGTTAAATATTTGCAGCAGCAGCCTGTCGAGCTGGGAAAGACGGAGAAAAACCATCCGACAGACAGACACTATGTCAGGCGTAGTGATGGAAGATGAAACACTCAGTATTTCCATTTTTAAGTGTCTCTGGTTTTCATTTCTCAGTGTTTGTCCATCACGAGTCGTTTCAGTTGTTCTTTATTTGTTTTCCAAAGAGCCTGAGGTGAAAAAGTGTGTGACTCTCACCGCCCGTGTGGTTCGTGGCTCGTGTGTTTTGGGTGTTGAGCAATAGTTTGTCCCGTCAGCCTGTTGAACCACACACAGCTCAACTGCTTCACCATCTTTACCAGCAAAACCACCATATTTGAGCAGCAGAGGTTGTTTTTCATCTCACAGCTGCCTGTCTCTCTCTCTGTGGTGTTATTTTGTTCTGTGTACTCTTTCTGTCTGACTTCAGATATGCCAAAAACACGCTCACGCACCTGTGATGTCATCTGTCTGAGTGTTTGTGAGGGAGTTAATGGTGTGATTGAGTCGGTGGAAAGAACAGAGAGACAGACGGCTCGGGGTGGAGGGCGTGAAGGCTTTATAAGAGCTGGCAAATCATGAAAAACAACCAGAGATTGAAGCAGAAGATTCACAGACTGATTTAGCTCTTCAGGTACGTCAAATCTATCAGTCAGCTTTACATAAAACAGCATATGTCTGGTATTTCTACTGTACATACAAGACACGTGTGTGTGTGTGTGTGTGTGTGTGAACGTCCATCAGTCTGTCGGTCTCAGTGTGTTTGATGTTGTTTTGTGTGTTTCAGACAGATCTGCTGCAGTCATGTGTGTCGCTCTTCACTGTGTGTTTCTCTGTGTTTCTCTGGCGCTCGGAGCTTGTTACGGTCTGTAAGAAACTCTCAACAAACTCTCTCCCTCTCTCTCACACACACACACACACACACTAACAGACGTCTGTTTCTCTGTAGATTCTCAGGAGAGCCGCGAGTCATTTGAGGGTAAATGTTCACATTCACATTCTCTCTGTTTGCTTTGGCTCCATGCAGCACCTCTGTGTTTATATGAGCCTGAACAACTGCTGCTGGACTTCTGTTCTCTAAAATCAGCTCAAGATCAGCGCCGCAGTCTGCGCCAATAGCCTCGTGGTTAATGTGCTGACATATAGCGCGCTGTGTTTACGGCGACCCGAGTTCGATTCCCGTCTCGAGGTCCTTTGCCGATCCCTTTTCTCCTCCCAGTGCTTTCCTGTCTGCTCTGAACCATCCTATCCATTAAAGGCATAAAAGCTCAAAAATATAACTAACCTTAATGTTGTTAAAGCTCTGTAAAACACTGCATTTCATTTGACGTGGATGTTCATTTATTCCATATCACTCCCATATTAAAAACAGCATCTGCTTTGTTTCAGTGTTTGTGAATCCATATCAGGCGAATGCTTTCATGAGGACTCAACCAGATCCCTTCTACAACCAGTACATCCACAGGAGGTACAACACACACACACACGCACACATGTTTGTTTTTGTGAATTGTGGGGACTTTCCATAGACTTCTATAGATTTTATACTGACCAAACGATATTGTCTATCCTCTAACCCAACCCTAACCCTAAACCTACCCCTTACAGAAAACATGTTAACATCGTTACATTTTCAGATAAACACCATTTACTATTTGTAATAATTTTTTAACATTGTGGGGACCACAGACCACAGGCACCCGCCCATCAAGTCTTGTCCCGCGCCGCTCTCTGTTGCGTCGAGTCCAGTGCCAGTGGATTAGAGACCCGCACTTCCACTGGACTCGACACAACAGAGAGCGGCGCGGGACAAGACTTGGTGGGCGGGTGCGGGTGTGGGCACGGGTGGGCAGAGACTCATGTGAAGACAATAGAAGTTGATGCGTTGCTCTCCGCACCAGGTACATTCTCAATAAGTTTGAATGTGCCTTGCTGCCCTTTACAGTGTTTTAAATTGGATTTGGATATGGAGTTTTTTATAGTTGAAAAGGTTTCTTCCCCCTTTAATTGACAACGCACAATAATGTTCTTGTCTTTGACAGAGATAAACTCAAAATAATGATTGTATTTCCAGCTACAGAACGCGTACTTTCCTCTCTCCACGCTGACGTTATTTTTATTGGTAGTACAATGATGTAACGCAGCGGTAACGCATGCTTGTAACTACACTCTAATTACTCATTTGGAAATTATAACGCGTTAAATTACTTCGTTACTAAAAAAATAATCAATTTACAGTAATTACAGTGTTACTGCCCAACACTGGTCCCTACAATGTCAACAATTTCAGATTTTACTATCCTTGTGGGGACATTTGGTCTCCACAATGTAGCAAAAACAAGTATACACACACACACACACACACACACACACACACACACATCTATCTAAATAAGAACATTCCACAGGCGTGTTTTTATATATAACTAGTTATAAATACTAAAATCATACCCTCATAGAACACTGACTGTTAGTTACATTTAAGACAAAAATATAATTTACGTGATTTATATATTGTTTTTACAGATGTTGTCCCCAAATGGAGCTTTTGTCAGATTTAGCTCACTTCATGGGACAAAATGTGAATATTTTGACAAACGTTTTTTAAATGTTTAAAATGTTTTGAAACTGAATCAGCTGATGATTACAGAATATAGCCGTTCGTCCGTGAGGACATCAGTCGTAGGGTCAAACACACCATGAAAACTCCAACAGCCACCTCGTGTTAAAGACTCGTCTCTGACTGAGAAGACGACTCGAGCCAGTGGATGACAATATGCTCACGTTATGTACTAGGAGAGACGAATGGTGTTTGGCGGGTGTCGGTGATGCTCACATGCTGTGTGTGTGTGTGTGTTTTTCAGGATGAAGTCTCCAGCCGAGCGTCGGGCCGAGATCTGTGAGGATTATTCGCCCTGTCGTCTGTTGGCGCTGCGCTACGGATCCCCGATGGCCCATCAAACGTACTTCGGCGCTCAGCAGCTCAGGCCCAACCCGCATCCGCGTCGGTACTGAGCCCCGCCTCCACGTTTGCGTACGACCAATCAACCTCTTCGTTTAAATAATCACTTACAGGTCGATTAAACCCAGACACCTATTCACATATAGACGTGTGTGTCATGGGTTTGTTACTAACATCCTCTCGCTCTTTGACGACGGGCCGTTTGCTCAGATATTAACACTAAACTGACAACTGTGCTTTTGCTTACATATTCTCATTTATTCAAAGCTAAAATCATGATGGCACCTGCATTTCTTTGATAATCTGCATTTCTAAATAGACTCAAAAATGAGCTGTCAGATGAAAATGTTTCCCAACAAGAAATGAGTGGTTGTAAATGTGATGCGCAGATGTGTTCATTTATCTTTGTTTATCACAATTAAACTCCTGCAAACCTGATACGGTCTCCTCGTTCATCTGCTCGCGATCGGACTCTATGTCGCGGTCATCCGTTGACCTCGGTCAGTCGCTCCGGATCTCGTCGGGATCCACGTGTACAAGCGGTTTATTCCGAGCGGCCTGAACGGCGATCGCTGAATTCTTTTGCAGACTTTGTGGCCTCTGCGCTTGAGAGATTCCCTACTCAGACGGTGAAATTACACAGCTGCAGTCCAAGAGCATGTTCTGTGCGGGAATAAATAGCAGCATGGCACGGCTGGAGAAGTAGAGCCAGAAAACAGAAACCCGCTCTGATGTTCATGTCGGCATCGGAACCCTGGACCAAAGTCACGAGCTTCATCTCGATCCTGCACACGCACACACACACACACACATTACTGCGCCGCACGTGCAGCCGCGTCCAGATGAGAGGACAGCGCGCAGGTCCAGGTGATTCCCGAGGCAGACGCATGAAAACACAGGGGTTGCTCGGCCCAAAACATAATTTCTGCAGGAACGGCTGTAATTAAAGTCTTTATATGAAATGTTTATATGACGCTGGTTTCCTCCGCTGACGAGCCGCTCGCACGCAATCGCATAATTTGAACTTTGAGTTTGTGATCAGATGGAAGGTGCCACCTACAGTCTGTGCTGATACTGCAGTGTGTGTGTGTGTGTGTGTGTGGATATTTGATTCTTCATCCAATCATGATGTCAGATCATTGTGATGTCACTTTATAAATGATGTGAGTGACACAGAGACACAGTCACAGATCAGCTGAAACACGGAGACAAACATGAAGAACCTCACGCTCCTGATCTTCTGCTGCATGATAGCTGCATGTCTGAGCGCAGGTCAGTGTGTGTGTGTGTGTGCGTGTGTGTGTATGTGTGTACGTGTGTGTGATTGTTCTCTCTGTGTTGTTCTCTTGTAGGTCTTCCTGACACTAAATCAGTGAGTCCTGCAGAATCTCCCAGTGATGATGGTGAGACACGTGTGTGTTTACTGTAGTTTGTATATGTTGTATGTTGTATGTTGGCTCAATCTGAAAATTCTCAATGTAAAGTAATTAGATAGTGTTGTTTGAGACAGATTGACAGATTGTTTGAGGGTTTGTGCTGGTCTGCAGTGCTTTAGTCTTTCAGTCTTTCAGGGTTTGCACTCATCTATTATTATTGTGTGTTCGTGAAGATCTCATTCAGTGGCTTCAGGTGAGTTTGTTTAGGTCTGAGCTTTGCAGGAAGATATTTTCACTTTATGGAAAATATCAGAAAAATCATAATTACATGAATGATTGAGCAAAGATGTATTTAAAAGTGGGAAGCTCTATGTGCGTGTCACAAATACTGATCGCTGCCCTCACAGAAACACACGTTAATGGCGTCTTTTACGGGGTCAGTTCAGCCGAAATATGCTCGAGCTTCACGCTAAACCCGTATGAACACGTTTAGTAGAAATGATCTTCTTCACATGATGAGAGCGACCAGGAACCACCCAAAAACATTGGTCTGTTCTTCACACAGATCTGCTGTGTGATTTCATCTGGCGCTGACAGGATGATCTGATTGTATGATCTGTTATGCTAAAGAGCTTCCAGAAGAAAGAAAGTCACATACACACAGAGAGAGAGAGGGACAGAGGGACGTCTCTTACCTCGGCCCCTCACTCTTGACTGCTTCGTGCCCGGGCCACATTTTGAGCTCAAACCCTTCTCTCAGACAGCACAAATATACAAACTTCATCTGAAATGAGCGACTGCATGTGTCTGTTCTCAGGTGTGTTTGTGAAACAGGACGTGGCCTCAACAGTTGTGAGACAGAAGAGAGCTGGAACGGCACCTGCAGACCTGACTGTGGCTCAGCTGGAGAGGTACAAACACACACACACACACACATGTCTGCCTTATTATCCTTGTGGGGACTCTCCATAGGCACAACGGTTTTTGTACTGTCCACACTGTATTTTCTATCCCCTTACCCAAACCCTTATAGACAACTTTCTGCATTTTTACATTCTCCAAAAAAAAAAGCTCATTCTGTATGATTTATAAGCTTGTTTCCCCATGGGGACCTCAATTTAGGTCCCCACTGTGACACGAGTCCCCATGAGTCTGTGTGTATTCAGGTTTAGGTCCCCACCAGGATATAAAAACACACACACACACACAGAGCAGTGGTGGCAAGTCTCACACACACTCTTTGTCTTCCAGTCTCAGGGAAGTGTGTGAAACAAACTTGGCCTGTGAGGACATGATGGACACGTCCGGCATCATCGCGGCCTACACTGCGTACTATGGGCCCATTCCCTACTAGAGAACCACCGCAGCATCCCACATGATAGACCATTATGAGCAAATGTCAAAAATGATAAAAAAAAAAAATACATAAGCAAAGGAGTTTCTAAAGTCATAGCAGATCATAATAAATAAAGAAGTGAAAAACTACACTGTTGTCTGGTGTTTTTACTATTACTGATCACGCCATATTTAATTCATATTTGTTTGTCAAATGTTATTTCTATATCGCTTTATACAAAACATTGTATCAAAGCAGCTTCACAGTAATAAGCAGTAAAATAACAGAATTGATCTTGTCAAATTCATCAATTATAAATCAACCTGAATTTCAGCTGTAAAGCAGCACTACAGCAAACAAAAGAGTCATTATGGAGATCCGGGGCGTCGCTGAGGGGAGAAAGCTGATGACGTTTTGGGGGTCCCGGCGAGTTCAGTCAGGGCCCACAGACGGGGCCCCACAAGGCCTGAATGAGTTCACTTCACTGTTTGGTTTTGTTTGATCAGCTGCTGGCTGAATATAGACGCATCTCTCTCTCTCTGTCTGTCATTTAGTGCGTGATTTGCAGGAAAACATCTTCAGTTCAGCAAAAGCCTCTTCAACCAGCCGCATTTGTTTCCAGCATGCATAGGCGAAAATCTGAGGGTTGTCCCCCCTAAAATATCATTACAAGTGACTCTGTGTATTGTAAATAATATAATGGTCAAATACTTAGAATAACTGTGTAAGTAGTAAAGCAATATAAATGCAAAAAAAAAGTTTAAGTTCAGAAATGTTTCGAATCTCCCCTCCCTTGCCTCACAGTGGTTTGGTCCACTGCCTGCTTTCCCCCTTTAACCATACACGTTCACCAGAGAGAGAAAGTTCTTAAGTAGTTATGTGTAAGTAACTTAGGCTGTCAAGGCTTATTTTATTTACTTTAAACATCGGTTGTAGAGATTCTTTTTCCGTAACAGAGATGATGCTGGATAACTAATAAATTATTTATGACGATAAATGATGATATCCCAAGCATTTTTCTATGAGCGATTATAAGGTTACCAAGCTTAGCTTGTTTAATACTGTAGCTTGTTGAATAGCAACTAACACGGCAATAAGCCTGTGTGTGAACTGATATTAGGCTAATATTATAGACCTAGCGATGTGTGGCAGATCAGTGGGCTTCCTGTGGTTGAATATCTAAATACGAGACGTCCTCAGTCCCAGACGAAGCGTGGTGAACATATGAACCAAACTAAAAAGACGGTCTCCATGCTGTGTACACATATCTATCCTTACAAGTACAATTAATCAAAAATCTTCAAAAATTGCTCTTGAGAAATCTGTTTATTGTCTCCCCCTACTGTTAGATGAAATGTACTCCCTTGCCAGCATGTATTAAATATTATATTGATGAAACTCAATGGATGCTTTTTCACGAAGAGTATTTGTTAATCTTTTATCGCTCAATGATTTTATTATAATCCTGTGAAATAATATTGAAGTAAATTAGTCATACTAGTCACCTGCTTTACCGAATGAAGTATATGAAATATCAAAACCATAAACACAGAGTCAAAAACAGAAATGCGATAGCAACATCCATAGCAGATGAGAACAAATGAATGATATTGTAATTTTCATTCGTCTGATCAACTGAGCGACAAGTTTCCTCTATACATCGTTCTTGTAACCACGCGCTATCGATTTAAATAATAAAAGTCCGGTAACGGAAGTGACGTCCATTCAGGAGCGGTGGCGCTTTTCCGCTTATTGCATGAAAGATGGCTCGCGCTTTCAGACGCGTTTATTAATGAGTGATAAACGTGAATATTAGATATCTGTTTAAGTGACTGAGGTGAGTTTGACGGGTTTATCTCACGCCGCATTCCTATCCGTGTCGTATCTGCACATTTGACGTCTTGCGTTGAGTTGAAAACACGTTCATCAGTGTGTAGACATCATCAGACAATCACACACGATCGACTAACATGCGGCACGTATCTGCTTTCGTTCACAAAGCTTTACTTGCTATTTTCAGCATAGCACTGCGTTGTTTTCGTTGTTGTTTTCGCCGCTCCAGCGGTGATGGGTATCTGGGTTTTTCTTCCCTGATAATCGTTTTACTGACCGGCAAAATAAAACAAAGTTCTGTTTGCACCACAGTTTCTTCCACGAAGCACTGTTTAGATTATTATTGTTGCGCAGCATCTTCTGTCTGAAGGACAACGTATTCCTGCACAACCGGTTTGAGGACAGCATTTCTAAGACCCTATAGTTTAATAATAATAATAATAAAAAACATTTGATTTGCTATATGTGTGTGTTTGTATTAGCGGAGCATACTGCTTTCTAGTACTTTCTATTCAGTTCTCTATAAGATTATTTTCTATAGAAATATGTAGTTGGTTAATTGTATACACTTCATTATTGTTTTAGCCAACTTTATTATTGTTTAGCTAACCCTAAACACATCTGTTGGTAACCCTCTTAAAATATATAACCTAATTTATATCAACTTATTCTATTCTGGTTTTAAATTCATTTATTTATTTTTTCTTGTGTCTTTGCGAGACCTAATCCAGTTCGTTATTAGCCGCAGTGCAGCACTTCACGTCTGTTGTGAGACGCGTGAAATAATTTCAATGAAAATACCAGTTTACAACATCCAGCAGCACAATGAACTGAGCACAGCTCAATGGAGCTCTCCAGCGCCTCTGACGCTCAGGTTCATGCTTTCTCTTAGATTAAAAATAAGATGGAAAGCCAAAAAACGAATAGTTTCCATGGATTTGTGCATCTGTTTTATGTTTGAATCAGGTCTCCTCTGTTGGAACAGAATTGGCTAGATGGTGCTGTCACAAAAAATTAGGGTCCGAGAAATGTGGTCCTGAAACTGCAGTGTCCGGTTGACATTTAACGTTGTGTGTGTTTGTTGTTCAGGTGAAACAGAGCATCCGCAGTCATGGGGCGCCGCTCCACCTCCTCCACCAAGAGTGGGAAATTCATGAATCCCACCGACCAGGCCCGTGAGTACAGAGAAACACCTGAAACACATTCGATCATGAACAGACACATCAGACTGTCAGATCGCTGAGTAAACGAGTCTTGACCTGTGTTCTTTTGTGTGTGTGTGTGTGCGCGTGTGCGCGTGCAGGGAAGGAGGCGCGCAAGAGGGAGCTGAAGAAGGTACGTACATGACCTCTGACCTCTACACTTACAGTGAAGAAAGTTATTGATGGTTTTGCATATAAGCTGACGAGAGCCTGGTTTCTCCCAAGGATGTTTTTTCTCCATTTCTGTCATGATGGAGTTTTGACTTTCGAGTTTGACTAGTAAATGAATGTGTTTTGTCAGCAGGGATGTGTATAATATTAGCTAGAGCGCTGCTGTTGTGTGCTGTCACCTTTATTTATATAGCACTCTATATCATACAGATTATGTCAAAAAAGCTTTACAGTGTTAAACAGGAAAACAGTTTGTCAATAATGAAAGAGGACGATAGTAAACAGTCATCATCCAGTGCAATCAAGCTGACAGAAATTAAGTGACACGTGTGTGTGTTTATTGTAGAACAAGAAGCAGAGGATGATGGTCCGAGCAGCAGTGCTGAAGATGAAGGATCCGCGTCAGATCATCCGAGACATGGAGAAACTCGATGAGATGGGTGTGCGATATGATTTTTTTGATCGTGGATGATAAAAATGTCTCCACAATCTGCTTTTGGAGAAATATCGTAGTATGGTGCTATTCTCATTATACTGTACAACGCCACACACATTCACATCAGTGTTAACTCAGCAGTAGAGTTACACTCACAGGACACTGCACTTATTCACAATCACAAAACTACATTATTTGCCTCAAAGCCTCGCCGGTTAAACATTTGCGCTTTTCCACCTGAAGCCTATCGCTAAAAGCCCATCGAATATCGCCTAAATACTGAGTTAAGTAATTACTTATGAGTTATGTATCGCGTCTGATTGCGCTAATACTGTCAAAACACAAGGTTTACATATAAAAACAGCCTTTTATGTCTAAAATGAAAGTAAACAAGTGACAGAAAAACGGATGCGTGCCTGTTTATGCAGCTCTTAAAGGTACAGCAGACTAATTGTACTAAACATGCTGCCGCTTGTCATTAAATGGATAGTTCACCCAAAAATGATAATTCTGTCATTTACTCACTTACATGTTGTCCTAGACCTGTGTTAATTTCTGTCTTGTGCTAAACACAAAAAAAGACATTTTGAAGAATGTGGGTAGTCAAACAGTAGCAGGTCCCCACTGAATTTAATAATAGAAATGATCAAATAAACAACGTTCAGCAGAAAAAAGAAACCCATTCAGGTTTAAAACAACCTGAGAGTGAGTAAATGATGGTATAAAAATAAAACACAGAATTTTTATTTTTTGGGCGAACTATTCTTTTAATGTTAATAAAACAACAAAACACAAAGAGACAAATCACTCACCGCTCGTGACTGAAGAACTTTAATACAGTTGCTTTAATAAGAAACAATGCAGGATTAATGTATATAGTGTATAAGTATGTAGTGTTTCACATTTTATATTTGTTAATTCAGTTTCTTGAATGCTACTGTAAAATACACCTACTGCACCTGAAAAATAAAGCGCAGTTTGTATTAATAATATTTTGTTTAATTGTAATGTGTTTTTTTTTTTTTTTTTAATAACAAAGATAAAATAATGACAATTTTTATCTTTGCTCACTTTGGTCAAAAGATCTGCCGCTCTTTTTTATTTTATACTTTTACCTTGAAAGCCTTTGTTTTAAAAATAAGGAAATTAGTTTGGCTGTACTGCTCAGTCAACTTGCAAAATAGTAAAACCAACATGACAAAGAATCGTGATAAAATTGTGATATTTCTGAAAAAAATTTGCGATATGATATTTTTGCCATATCGGCCACCTCTAATCGGTCCCGAATGTGTTTGTGCGTTGATTTCAGAGTTCAATCCGGTGCAGCAGCCGCTGCTGAACGAGAAGGTTCTGCGCGACAAACGCAAGAAGCTGCGGGAGACGTTCGAGCGAATCGTCCGCCTGTACGAACGGGAGAATCCAGAGATGTACAAAGAGCTGCGGAAGCTGGAGGTCGACTACGAGACCAAGCGAGGACAGCTGTCGCTCTACTTCGACTCCGTCAAGGTTTGTGTGACATACGAACGCTTTCCTTCAGCGTGCTGCCGCCGCTCACGCGCACTGCATTATATGATTGATCATCGAATCCAAGCAACAGAGTGGCGATTGAGAGATGAACAAATAAAATGAGCGTGTGTGTTTCCATCAGAACGCTGAGTCCGTGGAGGTGGACAGTATTCCTCTTCCAGACATGCCTCACGCTCCATCCAGCATCCTCATCCAGGACATTCCCCTGCCTGGAGCCCAGCCGCCCTCCATCCTGAAGAAGAGCTCCACGCTCGGGTCAGAACGCATTTTAACCATTTATTTAGATCCACTTCAAGAAAATAATCTACAGGGTAGGCTTGGGCGGTATCCAAATTTTGATACCGTCAAACCTCCTCGCTATTTTACCTCGGTATACGGTATTACCGTGAATAATAAAAAAAATGATGACGTAAGGCTCAGACAGCGTCACCAAACTGTTGGCTTGAGCCTAAACGGTTCAGAAACTGAATACCAAACACTAATACTGAAACAATAACAAAATAACACGCACAACAATATTAACAACTTTTATTAGCAACAAATAGCAGTTTATAAAAAAGTGCAAATACAACAGTCAAACAGAATTAAATTAACATAAACATCCAGAACAGTTTTCGCTCAGAGACGCACACACAAATCAATTCAATTAAATCACACCGCCTTAACAAGTTTTAATAACAAAGAAGAGCAGCTTATAAAAAAGTGGAAATAGACCCACAACAGTCAACCAGAGTTGAATTAACACAAACATCATCCATATTCTAAAAAGTACTGCAAAACAATAGTCCTAAATAGGGATGCTCATTTTAACCGGTTAACCGTTAACCGACAGAAAGAAGTTTGACCGATTAATACAATCAGTTAAATGGTTTAAAAGGTCTTTTTTTCAGGCCTATAACGTTAAGTCGCATTTTATTATTATTACATTGAGAAAGACCTGGTGTCGACGTGAAATATTTACAATACACTATAAACATAAGCTAGGCTATTTTAGTTCCCCTCACTCCACAAAAAAATCCTTTCAATTTAACAGTATTTAGAAAAGAACAAGAATGAAAAATATAAGACGCTAGGGGACAAGCAAAAACCAAACCATTTAGGCTAAAGCGAAACTGAAACTAACATTGGGTCTCTCATACCACACAAATCCAAATGTCTCCGTATTCAACATGTATTTGAATGCTAAAATATTATTTATTATGTAAACGTGGTTTTGTACTTCTCGCATTACAATATCCACATAAAAAAATGTTTGGCATAATATTACAGCAGTACGTTGATAACGATTAAGCAGTGTGATTTGTTTTTTTTTTTTTTTCCCCTCATATGTTTGGCGCAATCACTTGATTTTTTTCCTTCTAACAGGGGAAACGACTCTTTACAGATAATCGAAACTGTAAACGATTTTTAGTGTTTGTAAAATAAA
Source organism: Labeo calbasu (assembly GCA_019740295.1). NCBI lineage: Eukaryota > Metazoa > Chordata > Actinopteri > Cypriniformes > Cyprinidae > Labeo > Labeo calbasu. The sequence goes on along the minus strand of JAHKKF010529488.1, from coordinate 12,833 downwards.
GTATAAAGTAAATAATAAAATAAATAAAGAAAAATAGGATGCCGCTTTCAGCCGTCTTCCTTTCGCGCAGCACAAAAAATGAACCAAAACTCTGCATACTAGCTGCACTTTTTTTTGTTTGTTTGTTTTATTAAGTAAAAATATTTATCTTATAGGCCTATTCATTCATTATATATATATCCTAGCTTTATGATGTTTTTCTCCATTCGCAGAAGCGCTGCAGGTGATGCGAGGTGTCCATGTGAATCCTTATGTTCTGTTGTTTGCTGCTTTTTGCGCATGTAAAATTAATCCCGGAAAACAAATGTTGGTATTTTAACGGGTCACAGACACTTATCCTTTCTAAAATAATTTTTAGGCATTAAATAAATTATATTTAATACTTAATCCTTGTCTCCTATATATGTGCATTGTTTTTTTATGACGTTATAACGGTATTGAAACTGATACCGTTGCTATTTTTAGATCCCACGGTATACCATATTACTGTATTATCGCCCAAGCCTACTACAGGGACATAAATATTACAGATGCACTTAAATATATGCACAAAATCATGTATTTATACACGCGCACACGCATACACACACATAACTAGATGTTCCGGTAATAATAACCATAACTACAGTAATTGTCCGTCTCATGACTGATCTCTCAGCTCGAAGATCATTAGAAGCAGCGATTCGTTATCACGCATCCTCTTTCTATTTAAAGTCTGTCAGAAATCTCAATTTAAATTAACAGGAATTTATGGATTGTATTGTTGTTTAACAACATTCAGCTGTCCAAATCCTGAATGAATCCAACTTTGATTGTGATTCACATATTCATGAACAAAACTTCAGCGCATGCGCGGCGTGTCGGTCTCTGCGTTCAGAACTGCGGTTGGTCAAATAGCATTGGTGCGGCTATCAAACAATTAATCGGGATTAATCGCATACAAAATAAAAGTTTGAAACTTTTGTGTGTAAATATTATGTATACATAAATACACAAATGAATGAATATATTTAAGAGAAATATGTTATTTATATACAAATTATTTGTATTTAATATAAATCATTAAAAATTATAACAAACACATATTTGTATGTTGTATTTGTATATACGCAATAATTACACACAGTACACACACACACATATTAGGCAAACTCAAACTTGTACTTTGTGTGCGATTTAATCGTTTGACAGCCCAAAGCGCTAGCGCAGGAGAGAGAGACCGTGGTGCATCTGTAGGTGAATTTGTGTTCACTCGTGTGTTTCAGGAAGAGCTCAGCGCTGTCAGCGGCCGCACTGGCTGGAGTTCCTCGTCTGCCGCCGGGACGCAAACCGCCGGGACCCCCGCCAGGACCGCCGCCGCCGCAGATACTGCAGCTGTATGCTAACACGCGCCGCGCAGGTACCGCAGAAAGTTTTCGTTTTTCTTTTTAGTGTAAATTGTTGTTCTATTTTTCCATCTGTTTTTTTAAACCCGTTTTTACATTGCTTCAAAAACAACATCCTGTCGTGTGTGTGTGTTTCCTGTCAGAGGCCGGCGGTTCAGACACTGAAATGATGGACACCGGAGGGAGAGACAGCGACAGAGAGAGCGACGCAGACGACGACAGCGACTCGCAGGACGACAGCGGCACAGAGAGAGACGACGCGGATGCTGACGCCAGAATGACGGCTGATCGCCACGACGACAGAGACGAGGACAGAGACAGGGGTGATAAACACACAGGTGTGTCGTCACAGATATGAACACTTCCACAGACGCTTAGGCTACGTTTGCGAACCACGCGAGTGATGATTCTGCAGGATTCCGTACGCAAACAAATGCGACTTGAAAAACACGTGAACGATATGGCGACGAGACAGTGTTTTTACGTTTTCTGAAGGAAATACTTCAGTAGATTGGTGATTGGTTACAGCAGCTGTAGGAATGACGGTTTGTTTTCTTCGCTTAGGTCGCAGCGTGCGATTCGCTGACATGCCACCGCCCAAAGAGAAGAGGAAGAGAAGGGTGATGAAGACCAAGAGCATCACACCACTGCAGGCCATGATGCTTCGGATGGCAGGTATGTGATCTCATTGTCTCGATACCATAAATCATCTTAACCGACGAATTACCGTCACGCCGATGCTCGTTTTACGTACGAATGAAGATTTCGGAGTGAGGAATGCAGGTCTGCATGAAATTTTCATTGAGCAGAAGCTTTCAGCTGAAGTCACTGAGCACAGGAAGGCAGGAATGTCGCTCTGTTTAACGAGGTGTCATAAAGATGTCTGTGTGTGTGCGCAGGTCAGTCTGTCCCAGAGGAAGAGGAGGACGATGAGGAGGAGTACACAGACTCTGAGGAGTCGGATGCTGAGGATCAGGTCTCCACTGAAGCCACTCAATCATTGGTCAATCCCAGACTTCCTGTTCCGTCGGCACCAATGGCGGCGCAGCAGCCTCCTCCGCACATGCAGGCTCCACCAATCACAGGGCCTCCTCCTTTAGGACCGCCTCCCGCTCCTCCAATGAGGCCGCCGGGACCGCCGTCCGGCCCGCCTCCGGGACCCCCTCCCGGTGCGTCGCTCATTCATTACCGATATCGTTGTTATACAGGTGTTACTGACGAGCAGCGGTCGTATTCGTTAAGCACAAGATATTTCATTCAACGTTATTTTGTTTTGAAACGCACAGTGTTGTTTGATGATCTGAAGAGTCACATGACATGTTTGGCGGATGTTTTGGTTCAGACCTTGAGTAGGTTGTGGTGAGACGTTTGCTAACGTTGAGTTTTGTCAAACACAGGCGCTCCTCCGTTCCTGAGGCCTCCCGGACTCCCCGCGGCTCTCAGGGGTCCCATACCGCGCATGCTGCCTCCGGGACCCCCGCCGGGACGCCCGCCCGGACCCCCTCCTGGACCTCCACCGGGTCTGCCGCCCGGACCGCCTCCCAGAGGACCCCCGCCCCGCCTGCCGCCTCCGGCCCCTCCAGGTGTGTGTGTGTTTGTGTATACTAGATATTTCAAGCAAAATGAAGCCATTTCAAGCAGATTGATCAGACACATTTCTGAAGGCCTCCGCACACCAAAAGCCAAAACTATTTTGATTTTAGCATCCACACAACAGACAGTATTTAATCGTGACTATATTTAGCTGCTGTTTGTCATCCGTCTCTCTTTGAATGCTCGAGCTCTTTAAAAGCGGTGGATCTTGAACGGCTGTCAATTGATCATCAGCTGGGAAAAAAAAAACGCTCTGCGATTCTGGTGAATATCGCTCCTGTGTATCCATTATAGTTGTGCTGTGCTCTCGCTGTTGTCTGTTGAAACGTCACAGTTACGGTTCTTGCTGTGAACAGTTTTGTGACGCCACATTGAAGAGCATCAAAACTGTCGAACTGTTTGAATTTTACAATAAAATCGACAGAAGCTGAGACTTTGTTTCAGTTAAAAATGAGAAACAGATCCAGCACTGGCGTAGGGTTAGGGTTGTTTGACACTGAATTCAGCCCTCCAAAACTATTTTTCACCGTTACCAAAAATTGCTGTTTCCACTGAATTTGTCTTGGTTGTTGAAATGTTGGTTGTGTTTTTTGATTTGCAGGAATGCCCCCGCCGCCTCCTCCCCCCCGCGCCGGACCGCCCCGCATGGCCCCGCCCCTCTCGTTGTTCCCGCCTCCGCTCAATCCCAACGTGCTCAGCGCTCCTCCCAGCATCCTGCCCCGTCAGAAGTCGCCCGCCTCGTCCTCTGGCGGCGACTCCTCTCAGAGCGGCTCCTCCCTCGCCCCGCCCGTGCGGAGCTCCGCCCTGCAGATGCCGCCGCCCCCTGGCACCACGCCCAACCCGCTCGCCCCCACCATCGAGAAACGGGCCACCGTCACGGGCTCCGGCGCGTCCTCGGCCCAAGCGGGCGGCGCCACCATCTCCGCCAAACCGCAGATCATCAACCCCAAGACGGAGGTGACGCGCTTCGTGCCCACGGCGCTCCGCGTACGCAGGGACCGGGTCGGCGGCGCCCCGGGCGGGACGGAGAAAGCGGGCGGCAGAAAAGAGGACGAACGCGAGCAGCCCAAACTACAAGCTTCGGCGAACCCGGGACAGCCTCTCGGCGCGGCCCCGCCCAGCATGAAGACCAAGGACCAGGTGTACGAGGCCTTCATGCGGGAGATGGAGGGGCTGCTGTGAACTTCAGCCGCAGCGTTTTTGTACATTTTTCTCTCCGCAGCAGTGTCACACGATTGCGTTTTATCTTTAAATGTGAATAAACTTCTGATGTCAAACTCTGCTGCTGTGGTTCAGTCTGTCATTTGTCGGTTTGTCCTTAATACACATGCAGTACAGATAATAGGAAATCATTTCGCCACAATATGATGGTCTATGCATTTGGGATATTTACATTAATTATATACAACCAAAAAACATTATTTTCCAATCATTAAAAACCACCTTTAGGAACCTCAAAACATCACATTAAAACTTCACTTGTTTGTAAAATGCGTGTTCATGACCGTGATATTAAGATCAAACTCGGGTGATCCGATCTGCCGTGGCCTCTTTCATTTTTCCATAGATTTTTAATGTAATGTACTGTAGACATGCCTTCTGTCATTTGACTAACACATTATAGGCAGATGTCACTCACAAAGCTTTTTTTAAACTTGAAATAACATCATTAAAGCTCGTTCACACCAGGGACAGTAACTAAAAAGTAAAAATATTAAAAACATTGATAGCCAATCATAATCCACCAATTTTGAAGAGCCTGAGCATTTAAAGAGACAGATGACAAATAAACAGAATGTGAACGCTGATATAGTTAACATTATAGTCATTATCGGTGAGTAATTATGCATATGGATGACTTGGTACATAGTACATGACCTGTATGAAGTATTTCTAATGCCATTATGTTGAAATGTCATTTTGGTCTCCATCCACTGTAATTGAACATTTTTTGATCTACTGAAGAAAGTCATGCAAGTGACATAGAGGCTGGAAAAATATGGCATTTATTTGATTGTAAACTATTCAAAACGCTGCCTCATTCGTATTCATTTTAAAGTAAATGTATTGACTATTTAAATGAAAGTAGGCTAACGGTAAACAAATGTAAGTATGATTTATTTGGCTTGTTGGTCACATTAAAGCAGAAGTCCACTTCCAAAACAAAGATTCACATATAACGTACTCACCCCTTTGTCATCCAAGATGTTCATGTCTTTCTTTCTTCAGTCGTAAAGAAATTATGTTTTTTTGAGAGAAACATTTCAGGATTTTTCTCCATATAATGGACTGATATGGTGCCCCGATTTTGAACTTCCAAAATGCAGTTTAAATGCGATTGTAAACGATCCCAGCCGAGGCAGAAGGATCTCATCTAGTGAAACGATTGGTTATTTTCATTAGAAAAATACAATTTAAACCCATTTTAATGTCAAACGACCGTCTTGTCTGAACTCTGTGTATTCTGGTTCAAGACAGTTAGGTTTATGTGGAAAAACTCCAATCGTTTTTTCTCCCTCAACTTCAAATATCATTTCAAAATCATCCTGCATCGCTGCAGAAGTACACTGGTCCAGAAGCGCTTCCTGTTTGTTTTTTGTTTTTGTTTTTTTTTTTAATTCACATATACAAATGCATCTTAAAGGTGCTAATGTAACATTTTCATCCAGTCAAATGTTATGTTGGTTGTATTTTTTTGTTATGTTTGTGTAAAGTAAAAAAAAAAAGAAAGAAACAGGAAGTGTATCTGGACCAGTATGTTTACATCTAGCGAAATGGTCTAACATATGTGAATCTTTGTTTTGGAAGTGGACTTCTCCTTTAAGACACATAAAACACTATTTCTATTTCTAAATCATTCGGGAGAGATTAAACCCATGATGACATATAAGTCTACATGAAGCTGTAATGGAGTATGAAGTTTTTTTTTTTTTTCATTATAAATGTAACTGAATATTTCGTTTGAACAAGTTACGTAAAGATTTCCTAACATGATATTTACTGTTAGAAGTTCAGTACTTTTAAATATTTTACCCTGCTGTCAGTTTCAATGTCAGTCATTATTATTCAGCCAATTTTTAGCTCAGTGTTGCTTAATTCATCATTTGTGTCATTATATGAATATTATTATTTTATTATATTATTTCCATAGTTTATATTGATGAATTCAAATAAAGTTGAGTCCAAATCCACAATAATTTTTCGTCCATAAGTTACAGACTGTTTACGCGTGCCTGCGTCACTTCCGGCCGTGGGCGGGGTTTCAGCACGTGGGTGACGCGCCGCAGACATGGCGGATCCGACAGAAGCTTTTGCAGTTGAAGAGAATAAAAACACACAGACAACAGAAGACAACAGCAACACGACAGACGACGAGACACATGAAGACACAAACGCTGAAGAGACACACAAGAGCTTCAGAGATCTGGTGAGAAACACGCGCCTTTACACGAGCCCGATTCACTTCACATTGACTGAGCGAATCTTTTCATTAGACTGAGTTTTTCACGCCCGTTATTATTTCACTCATGGCGAAAGGACTCTTTCCGAAACAACGAGGCTTTAACGCTAGTATTGTGTATTATACCGCAAATAAATGCGTAACTTACTTTTGAGACCGTTCACGTTACCGCCGCCTGCCGGTCAAACACGCGAAACTGCGCCCGCCGTACATGACAAACTGTGTGTGTGCGCGCGCGTGTGTTTTAGGGTGTCACTGAAGTTCTCTGTGAAGCCTGTGATCACCTGGGATGGAAGAAACCAACCAAGATCCAGATAGAGGCCATTCCTGTGGCTCTAGAGGGTGAGTATCTCCTCTAATACACACACATACATACAGAGACGTGTGGACGGTTGCGCTGGTTTGGTTGTGTGTGTGTGTGCGCGCGTGTTTCTGTTTCTCAGCTCTGTTATGTATGTATGTGTGTGTTTGTCTCAGATTTGTTAACGCATGTGTTTCTCAGGTCGTGACGTGATCGGTTTGGCTGAGACAGGCTCAGGGAAGACGGGAGCATTCGCTCTGCCCATCCTACAGTCTCTACTGGCGTCTGCGCAGCGGCTGCATTCGCTCATCCTGACACCGACGCGAGAACTCGCCTTCCAGATCGCCGAGCAGTTCGACGCGCTGGGGTCCAGCATCGGCGTCAAGACGGGTGATTTATCGTCCTGTAATACGTTCGCTGTGACGAATGAAGTGGTTTAAGAGCGTCTCTCGTGCTGTTTTTGTGTCTGAGTTGATCATTGGATGACAGCGCACTGCTTTGAGACGGCTCTCGCTGCGTCACGTACGCTCACGTAACGTCAGTAGCAGTGGACGGTGTGCTCTCTGTGATAGTGTTCAGGAAGTTGTGTTGTGATCGTCTTACAGCAGCGCAGGCATTTCTCATATGTGTGTGTGTGTGTTTCAGCTGTGATCGTCGGAGGGATCGATACGATGTCTCAGGCTCTGGTTTTGGCTAAGAAACCTCACGTGGTGATCGGTAAGAGCTTCCGTTCTCATCATGAGCCGTTCCGCACCAGTCTGTCCACATCTGATGTTTTTCATCTGTCTTGAAAAATCAGTCTTCAGTGGAGAACCACGTCGTTCAGACGTTTGCTATTACATAGACTGTGCCGAATGTCGTAGTGGTTAGATTTGATTCAGATGTGGGTAATGATTCATTCTCTGTGACTCTCAGCGACTCCGGGACGTTTGATCGATCACCTGGAAAACACCAAAGGATTCAACCTGCGAGCGCTCAAATTTTTAGTGATGGATGAAGCCGACCGCATTCTCAACATGGACTTTGAGTCTGAGGTACAAACACACACACACACTCACAAACACACACATAGTCGGCTCACTGTTTGTGTCATCAGAACATCGGTTTGTGCTGCCGATTGGTCGATCAGTGACTCTTTGTGCAGGTTAAATAGTTACGCCAGCAGTTTGGCAGCAGTCACTAGCAATGGAAATCCAAGTGTTTTTATTTGTTCCTATTTGAAAAAAGATTTAGCGCTTCCAGGTAGGGGTGTGCGATACGATGATTTTTGATCATGGACGACAAAAGTGTCCAATAAAAAGTACATTATTTGCTTTAAAGCCTCGTCGGTTAAACATTTCATTCGCGTGCTGCTCCGACATGCACTTTCCACTGCGCGCACACCTGAAACGTGCACACGTTAAAATCCTGTCAAATAGTGCCTAATTACTGAACTAAGTTATGTGTCCCGTCTGATTACGCTAATATGGTCAATACACACAAGGTTTACATATAAAAACAGTTTATATAAGCTTATGTCTAAAGTGAAAGTAAACAGTTTAGGCAGTACTAAACATGCTGCCGCTTGTCATCAAAGGAGTAGTTCACCCAGAAATTATATTTCTGTCATCATTTACTACATTTTGTCCCAAACCTGTATTACTTTTTTTCTTGTGCTAAACGCAAAATAAGATATTTTGAAGAATGTGGGTAGCCAAACAGTAGCTGGTTGAATTTAATAATAGAAATGATCAAATTGACAATGTTCAACAGGAAAAAAAAAAGAAACTCATTCAGGGTTAAAACAACTTGAGAGCGAGTAAATGATGGTATAAAAATAAAACACTCTTGACAGAATTGGCAGACAGATGACAGAATTTTTATTTTTGGGTGAACTATTCTTTTAATTATTAAAACAAGAAATTTTGAATATTTTACTTTTGCTTTATAACTATGACATAAACAATTACAAAACACAAACCTTACATAACTTGTTACACAAGACAAGCAAGAAAGAGAGAAAAAAAATGGAATGATACAGGATATCATAGTTATTACAGTGCAAAACCTTACTCAAAAAGAGAGTCCATCCGGTCTATTGAAGTTTCTTCCATGTAACGGAAGTGACCGAGGAACTTTAATACAGTTGCTTCATAAGAAACAATGTAGAATTAATGTATATAGTATATAACAGGGCTCGAAATTAACTTTTTTTACTTGGTAGCACTGGTGCTCCCAACTTCAAAAATTTAGGAGCACCAAATAAATTTAGGAGCACCAAATGAATATTAAGGAGCACCACAACTACCAATTGAGCAGAAAACCCAGCGCTCGGCCCGGCATTTCTTTTTAGTAATGCACCGATCTTGATTCTTCGTGGCCAATTCTGATTGCCGATGTTTTTACAAGCAAATGGGCTGATTTTGAAAGCCTTTTTTTAATATTTATTTTACGTCTTAAGCAAGAGACAAAAATTAATGAAAATATGAGTACATGAATAAGATGTTTATTTTCTCTATTACATGTAGAGCCATTTAAATTAGAGGCAACCACTGCATTTTTAAACAATCTACAGTACAAATAACAAAAAAATAAACGACACAGTTCTTTCTTAGTCGTATTAAGTGCAAACAATAAATGCAATCAAAGTAGGCTACTCTCTCAATGTAGACAACTACACAGCCTGTTATAGCCTACAGCCTAGATATGTTATGTAGCCTAATTTGCGCACATTGAGGAGTCGCTCAAACTTGTGGTATTAAATTGCTTTTAAAGGCGCGTGCGCGTTTTACTTTCGGTTTCGTTTTAACGATGGCGCGAAACTCTCGGCGGTGCTGAGCGTGCATTCTGCAATACAAGACATTAATTTAACAAAACAATTTGAAAGTTGGGGGACACAATCGGGATTGTGAAAAGTGTGTCCCCAGTGGAAATTACGCCCCTGCGTGAGTGGATCTCTGAAGCTGAGTTATCATTTGATGTGAATGTGTGCCGCGTTGTACGGTATATTGAGACGGAGGCGACAGAATTGTGTCTGACAGAATGTGCGCTGTAGCACAAAATATAGTATATTTATTCAAAAGCAGATTGTTGAGACATTTTAATTGTCCACAATCAAAAATCGTCGTATCACACACCCCTAATTTCAATGTAGTTTGTGCAAATCCGGAACAGAGGTTGGTTGAGAGAGAGAAAGAAACGGCCGGTTCCGAGTTACAGCGGAGCGCAGTGTCAGTGACAGGGAGTGATTGACGGCTAATATCTAAAATGTGCATTAAAGTTAAGAATGTAAAGATCAAGTTTAATTAGTTATGTAATGTTGGAGAGAACGGCGAACCTGACACCGTATCAGCTCACAGCAGTCTGGGCAGTAGTTAGGCTAGCGAAAGTTTTGTAAAGGAATGAAAACAGGTCGCACCACAACAATTTTTCGCACTCGCACAAATGCTTCCAAATATATTTTGAGGTCGCGCAGATTAAATTTTGGGAGCATATGCGACCAAAACGGTCGCAATTTCGAGCGCTGTATAAGTATATAGTGTTTCACTTTTTATATTTGTTAATTCAATTTCTTGAATGCTACTGCTAAATACACCTACTGAAATAAAGCACCGTTTGTATTCTTTGTTTTTATTTTTTAATAACAAAGACAAAATAATGACAAAGATTGTTATCTTCGCTCACTTTGGCCTAAATATCTGCTATTCTTTTTCTTAATTTTATACTTTGTTACCTTGAAAGTTTTTGTTTTTAAAACAGGGAAATTAGTTTGGCTGCACTGCTTAGACAATTTGAAAAATAGTAAAACCAACATGACAAAGAATCGTGATTAAAATTGTGAATCGTGATATTTCTGAAAAAAAATAGTGATGATATTTTTGCCATATCGCCGACCTCTACTTCAAATGTTTAGCGATATAGCTGAAGGGAATGCCATTTATTTGGGATGTAACAATATTATAAGTATCGTGATAGCAAACCTGTCTCGACGTTATCACGGTCACATGACGACATGAAACGATACAGGTCTTCTGGGCAAAAAGTGTAGTTTTTTTAATATATGCTAACATAAATGGTAGTCTGTAGTGAAATGCAAAGCCTATTGTTTATGTAGGCTAATAAACAATTAATTTCGCTTTTAAGTTAATTTGTTTGGCTTGAAGTTATTTAGCCTAAATACTGTTCAGTTTAGAGGATTTGTTGTGGAAAAAGGGAACTAAAATAGCCTAGTTATGTTTATAATAGTTTGTAGACATTTTATTTTATTTACCAGTACTGTACATTAATTATGAATGTAATAATAAAATGCCACGTACAGCCTACTGATTAAGGATGTGTTATTTCCTCTCAAAACGCAATTTTATACGAGTAGCGTTTTTTTAAGAGTGCATCAACTTTCAACTTTATCGATTAATTTGAATTTAATTAAATTTATTAGAAATCGAGGAATCTTGATTTTGAAGAAAAATATTGCCAGTTATTAGAATTGAAAACTTTAGCCGTTTCTCAATATGCGTTCTTGTCTGTACTTGTGTTCTTGTGGACTTGTGAAACGTCATCAGTCGTCGCCCAAGTACTGTCCTAATTCAAAGTTCACATCTAGCCAAGTACAGTTCAAATCCCCGGATGTGTTCTTGCTCTGCCCCTTTTATCAAAGATGCATCAAGAGGAGACTTGTGTGAACTTGAGGCAGCCGTATATCCCAGAATGCGTTTTGCAATCAGCGAGTGTTAATGGCGGAGGCGAAAACCCGCATAGTTTTCGAAATATTACTGTCATTGTGTCATGAAATGTAGTTTTAAGAGTATTTCAGGCGAAAATGTTGTTTAAAACTCAAATCTGTGGTTTATTTACAAAGGCGGCGACTATTTGACAATTTGTTTCGCCGATTTCGGAGATGCGAGTTCCAGGCGAACACCGGGTGCTCAGTGGTCATGTATCCCGCAGAGAGAGCCTCGCCACGGCTAGTCCTTCTGACGTTTGCCGCTGGTCCTGAGGTGTAATTCGTTTTGGGTAAATCTAACAGTTAATTTTTGGTCTCGTGAATCTATTATTTATTCCAGGGCATATCGTTTTGACTGAGGACAAAGTTATGCTTCATAAATTATTTATTTATCAATCGTAATTCAGTGCTGACTTTTTAGCATGCATTTGACTGATGTTTGCCTTTGTCTTCATTTCCAATTACATGCGTCTCTTATACTTTATACTTATACTTATACCAGGCTGAAAGCTGCTATTTGAATTACCTTGACTTTCAGATTATTATTATTATTTTTTTAAGCGGTTTTTTTTATTTCTGAATATATAATATGTATAAGACAAGTTTGTACAAGTAGTTGTATTTAATGCATCTATTCTGCAAAAATATTTAATAAGTGATTTGTTTAACATTTTCATCATGTTGACAACTTCATGTGTGGTGCCCTTGAAATAAAATTTTCTTTAACTGGAGGGTTAATAAAGAAAAAGTTACTTGAATCATGTTGTAGTTAAATTTTCAAGTTTACTAGTAAAAAAAAAATGTGAGGGGAAAAAAAAATGAGATTTGGTCTAATGTTCTGAAAAAAATTGAGATTTAAATGTTGCCATATCACCCAGCCCTGTGCTGTACAGTATTATTATTATTATTATTATTATTATTATTATTATTATTGTTATTGTTGTAGGCAATGGAAAAAAGTTTAAAAACGTTATTAGCCAGAATTAGTTTTCTGCTCAAACCGGTTTTGGAACGGTAATAACACAGGAACAGAAATGATAAAATACTTATTCTACTCGGAGTGAACCGATTTAATTAAAAAAAGCCTTATGAAAAGTTGAAACAACTTGCAAAACTCCTTCATTTGTGGTTGTATAGATACATTTGAAACAGTTTGAAATACATTCACAAAAAAAAAACCATTGTGCTTTTGTAAAATAAAGGAAATGAACAGATGCCTCTTTCTGAAGTTGTTTGTGCCGCGCATTCTAGTTATACTAGTTGTATAGTTTTAAATTATGGTCATAAATGTATGTTTTAGAGATGCACGATATTGGATTTTTGCCGATATCCGATATGCCGATATTTTTCATCTCATTTTGGCCGATACCGATACCGATACCGATATATATG
>JAHKKF010529487.1:0-54352 GCA_019740295.1 Labeo calbasu | reverse complement strand
TTTTTTTTTTTTCACCCTCAGATTCTAGATTTTCAAATAGCTGTATCTCGGCCAAATATTGACTCCTATGACTGGTTTTGTGGTCCAGGGTCACAGATGGGAAAAGTAATCATAATTAAGTTAATAAGTTAAGTATATTTCAAATAACTATTATAATTTCTATTTTAAAATTATTAAAATCTGTCCGTTTGTGGGAATGTGGTGCTGTCTCTTTAAGAGGGCAGATCCTGCCTTTTGCCTCTCATCTCTGAACCTGCTCAGATCCGCTCGGATCATTTCACACCAGTCAAGGGGAAGAACCGAACCCGAGACCCTGAACATTGACACACGTGAGGAGTTGTACGGCAAACCCCTTCACATCTGATCTTTGAAGTTTCCGATGAATTTTAACGTGAATGTGTGCATGTTTTTAATGTAGGCGGTGTTTATGGTTGTTATTTTTTGAAATAACGTTACAGCTGCTCTTGAAACCTGTAAGATCACGCGTGTCTAAAGATTTTTTTTTTTCTTGAGAAAGACATCGATTAATTTACAACGATGCTCGTGGATTTGTATATCACGCATATTTTAGGATATTTAAATACACGCATGATTGCGAAGTTATCGGTAAGTGGGGCGTTAATAAAGGTTTGACGGTTTGAAAATAAATTTGTGTGGAATACAAATCGGTTCATGCATAGTCTTCCATTGTAAAGGGATTCCCGTCAATATTTGCATAATCTAATACGTGAATAATTGCCTTTTAATGCTTTTTTATATTGCGTTTTTCTGGTGGGACTGAAACACAGCGCTATGTTAGATCTATGTTGAATATTTAACCCTGAGACTGTTCCTCTATAAGAATCATGATGGCAAAACATTGTCCTAATGATGACCTGAGTAAGATCTCTGATGATGAACTGGTCAGATGGAGCAAAGAGGACTTGATTAAGAGACTAAGAAAGGCTGACAGTGAGAAAATGAACCTAATGCTAGAACATGGGAACATGATGAAGGACGTCAACCGCAGACTGCAGGTGCACCTCCACGAGATCCGCAATTTAAAGGAGATCAACCAGAAACTGCAAGACGATAACCAAGAGCTCAGGGAACTCTGCTGCTTTCTTGATGATGATCGGCAGAAAGGTAAGAAGCTGTCTCGGGAATGGCAGAGGTTTGGGAGGTATACAGCGAGCTCCGTGTGGAAGGAGGTGAGCACCTATCAGCAGAAACTCAAGGAGCTGGAAGCCAACCAGGAAAACATTCTTCGGGAGAATGCAGAACTAAAGGAGATCATTCTCATGTTGGATGAAGATAGGAATGGAGCAGGATCTAGGAGTTCAATAGACAGCCAGTCCAGTCTGAGCAACTTGAATGGAGGTTCGGGCACTGTCAGAGATGTTGGCGATGGCAGCAGTACCTCCAGCGGTGGAAGCGCAGGCAGCCCTGATCATCATCATAATCATATACACAAAACTGTAGAAACCAAGATTGGCACCATAAGACGATCAATGGATGATCTCTCTGCTCCACATCATCACAGGAGCATCCCCAATGGGCTCAATGGTGAGTAGATGACTTTTTTTTTTTCCGCCACCATCACTGTTTAAAACCCCAGTAAAATCGAAATTGGAGTTTTGTGGCTTTTAATTTGTCTTTTAAGTTTTAATGCCATTCATGTTAATACACTCTTAAAAAGTTGCTGTTAATTTAATAAGGTGCAAGGGACTTCATTCTTCAGTAGAACAGTAAAGAAGATTTTAGCTGAACCCATGGTTCTTAAAATGCCAGCAGCTCATAAAATGTTAACAGCTGCCGTCACTTTGAGAGTCAAAAAAGCATATTAGGCAACATAAAATTACTTGTTCAAATAACTGATTGACCACTTTGTTTACATAACCCCATAATGAGATAACATATATGCAATTATATTATTAAAACACCCAGTAATTATTCGAAACGTGGGTGTTTTACATGTCTAAGCATATAAAGTGAAAAAGCTAATCTTAAAGCTGCGTTCCGTAACTTTTTTTTGTAACCCTACCTTGCGTGATTTACAACGGTAAGCTTAATACTGTTTTCTAATTTGAGTGGTTCATCTTTGTGTCATTACGTCACATCTAAAGAAGGAGTTCCCGCCGGTTAGTAGGCTATATCACGTGTGTGGATGCTGCAGGTGGCACATCATTTATAGCCTCTTTTTAGAGCAGCTGGAGTAATGACTTTTGTTGTTTTGAGAATAGAGTCTTCAGTGGTGGATGTTGGTAATAAAACACTAGTAAGTGACTGAAATTAGATGATATTCCAGTTTTAAATATGTGGGATTACGCTGTACTTACAAAAGATTTGTGTTTTTCAAGAGAACGAGTTCTAAGGCACATTAAAATGCATTTTGGGGTCAATGACATTCAAATGGTATGACAGTTAGGGATTACACTGTACAGAAATTGAAATCTACAGACGCTAATACACATGAAATAGCTGCACATGGTCACGCAATGTTGATGTTGTTAACATTAACAGTTTGACAACAAAGGGTAACAATAATAATAATTTTCACTGTTTGACTGGATTCTAAGCTAATTTTGCAATTGTTAGATTTAATCACTATTGGTAGCGCAATTTATTAAATATTATTATTCTTTTTAGTTGGTCAGAACAAAACTGGCAGACATGTGACTTACTTGTTCAGACGACATTTTCCAGTGAAACTTCTTATTGGGGTCTTACTTCCAAGATGTAGAATCTAATTCTAAAGTACAGTGAATATCAACACTGGTGTGTTGACTGACATCCCACACATAACACCTCAAAACATTCAAATTATCTGCGCTGACGAGCCGTGCCAATGCACAACCCACGTAAAGAAGATTATTTCGCAAATAACTGCAATTGTAGATATCAAACAGAGATGGCAACAAAGAGGCAAAACGTATGGGTTGCAGCTTTAATTGACTCTCCTTTTTACATAAATCATGAGAAACCATAAAAACTTTAATTTCACCCCTTCATTGACATGCTTGGTTCACACTCACTTGTATCATCAGCTCATCAGTAACTGAAGTGCTGAAAAAGTTCGTAGAATCATATACACTGGTCAGAGTGTCTGTCAGGCATGTCTGAAACAAAGTTTTGATTTTGTATTGCCTGATGTGCTTTTTTGTCTCTCAAAGTGACAAAGTGACATTGACAAGTTATGAATCACCAATGGATCATGGTTTCAGCTAAAAATATTGTTTACTGTGCTACTGAAGAAAAAATAAGTCTCCTACATCTTAAGTGCTCTGAAGGTGAGTAAATGAACAACAAATAGTTATTGTTAGGTGAATTTTCCTGGAAGTCTTTGTCTTACAGAAAAACAAACCAAACATACTGATTACTCATCTTTCATTAATGGGCGTGTACAATTGTTTTCTCCAGTCAAATTCTGTTTACAGTAAAATGAAAATGTCCCACATATTTAATAAGTAGGGATCGTTTGAGTTAAATGTGTAAACATTACTTACTGTTTTACTTGGAAATATGTAAACAGAAAAACCTACACTTGTCAAGCCATTTCATTGGGTATTTAACAGTATCGCTCATCAGTCTTCTAACTTCTAAAATCATATTTGAGATTGGAGGTTTATGAAGTTTTAAAATGGTGAAACTACAGTTATTAACACAGAAGAGTGAAATGGACGACTTGATTTGAAAAAGGTGTTTAACTAATACTAGCATGATAAGTGTAATCATTTCCTGATGCTTTCGTTTTAAGTTCAGTACGTAATATGAAACTGGAAGAACAAACTTTGCAGAGCAGCTTGGGTGAACAGTGTACAAATGTAAATATATTAAATATATGTACTTAACAGGTAAGTGTTTAGATCTTACAGCGTTACTGAAGATGTAGATAATTACCCCAGTGGTAATTACCTAAATCGCCTCAGATCAATTAAACAACAGTATCGCTTGCGAGTGTGGCCTTGAGTGAAGGTCCCGTGTTAATTGCTTTTACAAGTAAATGGTGTGTATGGATTTTGGATTTGCTGATGGTCTTTGTTTCTTGTGCCGTGGAAGGGCTCACAAAAAGAAATCGATGCGATCACCCTATTCAAGCACTGAACACCCACATGAGCTGACTGTTTGATAACTGTAATGAAATGGCATGTTAAGCCTGGCTTTAGCTGCACTTCAGCAGCAGCAGGATTTCAGATGAAAGGAAAGTATTGTGCTACACACAGGCTGTTCTAACTCTCAGTTTTGAAGTGGTGGTGGATTGACTAGCTTTTGTCTTTACAATTGCTTTTAATCTATATATCAAAATTGACAATGTTTAGTAAGTATAAAATGACCTAAATATCAACTTTAAAACGTTATCGATTGTTTGACAATAGGTCTCACTTTTGCTGTCTTATGCTTACAAAGATTGTTAAATCACATAATAATAATTAATATTTTGCTTTATTTATTTTATTTTATTTTTTGCTGCTATTAGGACTGTTGAGAATTTTTATTTATTTTATTTTATTTTTTTGCTATGTGATTCTTTTTTCTTTTTTTTTGGCACTTAAGCACATTTCCCCAAAATTTTAATTACCAGCTGGATAATAAAATTATTTTTGTCACTGAAATGCAACTTTTAATTTTATTTATATTGACAAGTATTTATTTCGTAAATCCTTTTTTGTAGGTTACATATCACACTGTGTCATTATTTATTTAACAAAAATAAAGCCAAGATGGAAAAGCCATGTGTGACAAAGTTAGGACACCCTATGAGTCAACTACCTATAGATCCACTTTTAGCAGCAGTAACTTCATTCATTTTCTGTGTGACTTTATCAATCTCTCACATCGTTCTGGAGGAATTTGGACCACTCTTCTTTTCAACGTTGCTCCAGTTTATTGAGGTTTGTGGGCATTTGCACCACAGCATTTGAGTCAGGATGAGCTCTGGACTTGGACTGGGCTATTGCAACACCTGGATTCTTTTTTTTTCAACCATTCTGTTGTAGCAATTCTTTCAATCTACTGAATTACGCAACACAAAAATATGTAGTATATAAGTTATAAGTGAATGAGTTGTAATGTAAATTCTTTTATATTGCAGCTAGGCTAAGTTGTAACGTGAATACACTGATGCAAAATTTGAGGTAGAAACAATTTTCACTCAGCTAGTAGCACATTAAATGTGAAATAAAACATGATGGGAGGTTAAAAACAGAATCATCACAGCATTTTTTGACTGGTTTGATTAGATTCACCACTTCTACACAGCAGGGTGGTCTACCCTGATCTAGGCCTGTTGCTTTGGCAGCTTGTCCGATCAATGAAATACATTTTATCATGGTTAAATCCCCTGAGGTCAATGCGTGTGGCCTGAATTCAATCCGTGGTGCAGGGTCATTTAATAATACGGTCAGGTTGAGCGCATATGTTTGGAGTGCGTATCTTGATTCCACAGGGATTCCTCAGACATGCTAACAGCCATAGGAAGGTGTTAAGTGAGTGAAGTGGGACTTGTGGAGGTATTTGCTGGAGACATTGGCTAGTGGTAAGGCAAATAGACAGTGGATGGATTGGAGAGTGTGTGTGTATGAGGTCCCCTGCTCTCTTTTCTGCTTAAGGGGTCTCATCAATCAGTCGAGCCGTTGGCCGTCCCAATGCACAGATGGTGCTGCGGTAATCATCAGAGACAGGTTCATATTTCATCACTATGTTCGATCCCAAGCTGTGTTGCACAACTGCTCACAACTCTGTGGTTTCAAGAGTTAAAGCCTTTACACACAGGAAGTAGTGCTGCATTGCTAGCATATTCTAACACTGGTTTCTGTGGACAACATATTTGAAATTATTTACATTTTGATTGTAATTTAGATTTCGAAAGCAAAACAAGATTCTGTTCAACAAGTGTCCGATTGAACTTCATGCACGTAAACCATGTTTTGTATGGTTTCAAATCTACTGTCTCTCATATCTCCTACAGTTAAATGGCATATGTCTTTGTGTCAGTCAACCTGATCTTTTGTCAGTTTAGAAATGTTTAAATAATAGAGCGCTCTGATTTATTTCTAAAATTAAGATGAGAAAAGACATTTTCGAACCATGGGTTCCCTCTCAAATTGCAAAAAAGCTTTTACAATTGCAGTTTGTAGTGACAAGTAAAATAGGCATGTGGGTAACTTTTTTTTTTTTTGAAACAGTCCTACCTCAAATATGATTTCTGAAACCAAGTTACCACATAAGGACTACAAATACCAAAGAAGTTTATGTACATGCCAAATTAGACGAATCAAAATTGTAGGAGTTATGTTTTATAATAAATAAATAAATAAAAATAGGAATTTTTCATTTTGGACCATAAGGGAACATTTATTAGGAAAGTAATAGAGCAGTGTTAAGTTTATGTTTGTGTTCAACAGTCATAAAATTCACAGAAATGCCTAAAATATTACCATTAACTACAGTGTCCATCGAAATATCACAGTTATTAGAATTTCCATTTTTCCTGTTTTTTTATTAACTTAATTTAACTATTAATGTAATAATAATACTAACACTAATAATAAATGTTTATGTAATTATTTCATTGTTTGTTTTTTTTGTTCCTAATATTATAGGCATTCTTGGTTATTCTGGGTTGTTGTTTTTTAAATAATTGTTATTGTAAATTATCTTTTTTAGGTCATTAAAAAAATTTGTTAATATCATTATTAGCAGTAATGTTTTTTTTTTTCTTTTAATAACTGTTTATTTTGCGTTCATGCATGGGTGTGTGTATATGTATTTGATGTAGATGTATATACATATTTCCCTTTGGCTGTTTGAAATTTTTTGTGATGTTTTGTTGTTTTTTTCTTTTAATAAATATTTGATCACAAAAAAAGTTATTAGCAGTAAAGGGAAAACTATGAGTGCTTTATACTTGTATATTTCAATATGAGCGTAAAACAAAAAGACAGATCAAAGGTAGAAAATGGCAATGGGATGATGTTTAGAGGGGGAATTATCTGAGCAGTGGGCATCCATCTGTTCTGAGACTCCAGGGAGGTAAATTAAGACAGACAGTCTTGTTGCATCTAGTATGTGTGTTATTGGGTAACTTCTAAATGGATGTGGGAATCTGGATGTTGATTTTTAGTTTGAAATTTAGCCAAATTGAACTTTGGCAGTGAATGTCTGCATCTCTTAAAAACTTGATGGCATCCTGCAGCTTTAGAAATGCAGTTAGGTCTGTACAAGTAATCCAGAAAAAAAATTCCTGGTGTTGTTATTAAACCGCAAAATCGTATCTAGGAAGCAACTTGAAATGATTATGTATCCAAATGTTTATCACATTGCAATGCAAATAATTTTTTTAATGTAGTGCTTGCAGTATTTTGACAGATTATAAAAGATTTCACACAGATTAAAAAAAGTTAGAAAAAACGTTTTTTTTTAATAAAAAAAAATCACTTGACGGCCTATACAGTCTTTTAGTCTGTCTGTTTTTTACAGTCGTATGTTCCTGAGATACCTCATTAGGGATGTTTCACTCGTCAGTGGGTGGTAAAATCACTGAACCCAGTGTAAGAATGAGGGCAGTGACCTTTTGAGGGTCAAAGTGAACCTGATAAACTAGTTCAGCCAGTTCTTTACAACTCAATCATTTGCCAAGCCCACAGATTGCATCTTAGTGTGATGACGCTGTATAACATTCATGGAATTTTGGATTCTAAACTTTTCATTTTCATATTTTTATTCTTTTCTATTATTTTATTCCACTTTTTTTGAAAATAGGCTCATTGTCCAACTCCCCTAGTGTTAAACAGTTGAGTTTTACCGTTTTCGAATCCATTCAGCCGATCTCCGGGTCTGGCGGTAGCGCTTTTAGCATAGCTTAGCATAGATCATTGAATCTGATTAGACCGATAGCATCTTGCTGAAAAATGACCATATATAATAACGATATTTTTCATATTTAAAACTTGACTCTTCTGTAGTTACATCGTGTACTAAGACTGACGGAAAATGAAAAGTTGCTATTTTCTAGGCCGATATGGCTAGGAACTATACTCTCATTCCAGCGTAATAATCAAGGAACTTTGCTGCCGTACCATGGGTGCAGCAGGTGTAATGATATTACGCAGCACCTGAAAGTAATATCATTGCGTAATATCATTGCGTCCGTCTTTGTAAACGATGTAACTACAGAAGAGTCAAGTTTTAAATTAGAAAAAGTATCAAAACTCTTTGGTCATTTTCAAAAAAAGTGGAGTGTTCCTTTAAAGCATGGGTGTCCAATCCTGTTCTACAAGCCCACATTACTTCTGACTTTAGTGTAATGTGTAATTAAACACACTTGATCCAGCTAATCAAGGTCTTCAGGATCACTAGAAACTTTTAGCCAGGTGTGTTGGAGTTGAATTTTGCAAGAAGGTGGCCTTTCAGGAACAAGAATGGACACTCTTGCATTGCCATATTACTTGGCAGAGTTCTTTAGTTATGTTTGTTCCTTTTCTTAAATATATAATCTACAAGTTTAAAGGGTGTGCCACTCTGCTGACCAGCGTAGGAAGTGTTGCTCTTTTAAAACTTGTTTTTCTGGTATGCACATGACAGATGAATCACAACATGGTATTCTTAAACAAAACTTTCTATGTACTATATGCTGTCAGAGTATGTAGGACATTAATGAATCCGTGGCAGATTTAAAGGGCAAAGAAAATGCAACAAGAGACCATATTCTACACTTTATGTGTAGCTCTGCAATAGTGTCAGTTCTTGTCTATATTGGTTGTTTGGCCCAGGAGAACAGGCATTAGATGGCACACATAGACTCTCTCAGCTGGCTTTAGTCAGACAGAAAGGCAGCCTGTCACGAATTCCCACATTCCTTATTAAACAATGGTGAGTCCTTTCGCAACAACCTGAATAAAGAGACGTGTAAGACTCAGACATTGAACCCCGCGTGAGACGATACAAATTGAGATAAGACAAGCGTATAGTTTGAATAACCACTGGTCTGCTCCCTCAGAAAATGGTAAAGCAGTATGTCTGTAAATGTTTTGTGTTAAACTCTTCAGCTTGAGTTGAGCCCAGTCCTTAAGTTCGCAAGACTGAGTTTTCAGATTTTATTTGTAGGTTTATAAAAAAAAAATAACAGCAGTGGTTTTATTTAGCTTTTTTATTAGCTGTAGCACTGACCGCATGCCGTGCTTCAGCTGTTAAACCGCTGACGTAGTATTAAGAAAAAAAAATAGTCATTTGCTCACCTTTCTGTTCCAAAAGTATTTTCTTTCCTCAGATAATAATTTCTGTTATCACCTTTGTGAGTTCATATAATGCAGAAATAAAGTGTATGGTCCCCTAAAATTAATGCTTCAAAAACCTGCATCTGTTAGCTGGAAGTGATGATTTATAGTTTTAAAAGTTTCTAATTGTTTTCACAGATATCTTTCCTCAGAAGACATTGACTGGGGTAGGGATGTCACAGTGAGGAAATTGTCACACGGTGTAACTCGCGACAAAACTGATAATCATTGCGATATGTGGCGTATATCTTGGTGTTTTCTACATTTTTCTATTTGGATTAAAACTAAATCTAAATTTATAAATGAAATGAAATAAAAACAAAGACTCCTGACAGCAAAATTGAAATACAGTATTACCATGACTTTATAAGATTAGATAAAGAATATACAGCATATCTAAAATGCATTAAACAGTGCAAGTCAACACGTTCTCACATATTGACACTTGGTCAGGATCCCTTGGAGTCACTTTTCGATGTGCAGAGTCCTCCATTGTTTTCAGCTGTTTGCCTTAATTTAATGGTTTGCATGCGTAAAAATATAAATATATATTTATATATATGGACTAAATGGACTAAAACAAAAACCTTAAACCTTCTCTGGTTTAAGAAGCGATCTTTTAAAATCCATCCTTTAAAATATTGCCATGGTGGGCAAGTAATGTAATCAGTGTATGCCCGAAAACTGGGAAATACTGGTAACACTGCAAACCACAGCAAAAAATAGGCTGGAGTTGTATGATTCACACCATTATCTTTTTGCATGGTTTTTGATGAAACGGCATTGAGGGACCTGTCCACCTCCATTATGTGGACCCACAGGGATTATTTTTCTAAAAATCTTTGTTCGTTGGTCATGTGAAGAAAAATTCATATACATCTGGGACAGCTTTAGAGAGAGTAAATAATGAGACATTTTTCATTTTTTGATGGAGAATGTATCTCAAGACCCCTGTGTTCTGTTCCATTCCATTCTAGTTGTTTTTGAACACAAGAACATGTCCTCTTCTACACTCCCTAAAGAAACGAGTCTAATCGCATGTCAGGTGAACCCAAAACCAGCCTTATTATTCTTATTCAGGGCTTCCTGAACACCAACTAGCAATTCAGACTGCTCACTGGTTATCGATTGTAAAAATAGTTTTGCACATCACTATTTTTTGTTTTTACCACCTCCACAAAGTAGTGTTCATGACTAGAGCTTCTAGAGCTGTTTGTAGCATGAATCCAGGCTTTATCCAGGTGGGAATGCATTGATTGTCTGTGTATTTATTGCTGCCTAATGAAATACTGTGTAATGAAGTTGTTAATGAAGCAACCAGGTGGCACATTGGCAGGGCACTAGCTGCTCCAAAGAACACAATCAGCAATCCGATTCTGTTGATGCAAACTGTGACCTTCATCTTGTGTCAGGCAAAAGTTAACTAAAGTGTCCCCAATGTCATCAGAGGCCAATTTGGAGGGAGCTTTTCCTGTGAGCGTCAGCCATTTCTGCAATCTGCCAGGAGAGGATATTCTCTAAACAAATTCACGAAGTGTCTCTGTCTTTCACCTTTGACATTTTGTCCCAGTGTCCCAGATGTTATTCTGATGACTTCGTCCAATTTGTGGCATGCAATTGCTGGACATTGCATGTAATATTTGAGTCACATGAATCGGTCATTAATATCCTGCTTTCAAGTTCATTCATTGACCCCATGCACATAGTGTAATTCCTAAAAATAAAGCCCCTAAAAGGACATGGTGAAAATAAAAATGATGTTGGAGGAATAATTTGAATGCTTTTGCCAAAATTTTACATTCTCCTGAGAAAATTTGGTAGACAGGGAAAACTATATTTCAGTGCACTGCCAGTCAACACAGTTTTATGAGCAACGCAATAGTTTTGTGAGAGAACAAATGATAATTTTCCTCCCATTTCATAATTTTCTTCTCACCACCGTGTCCCCTTAGGGGCTCCATACCTGAAATACCCAAAACGGGATGTTCATATGTGACTATGGACCACAAAACTAGTCCATAAGGGTCAGTTGTTTGAAATTGACATTTAGACATCAAATGAAAGCTAAATAAATAAGCCTTCCTTGATGTATGGTTTGTTAGGATAGGACAATATTTGGCTGAGATGCAACTATTTGATAATCTGGAATCTGAGGGTGCAAAAAAATAATAATATTGAGAAAACTGCCTTTAAAGTTGTCAAAATGAAGTTCTTAGCAATGCATATTACTAATCAAAAATTAAGTTTTTGTATATTTATGGTAGGAAATGTACAGAATCTCTTCATGGAACATGATCTTAACATTTTAATAATTTTTGGCATAAAAGATAAATCGATAATTTTGACCCATACAATGTATTTTTGGCTATTGCTACAAATATACCCGTGCTACTTGACTGGTTTTGTGGTCCAAGGTCACATATTTCCTTTTGCTTTTGAGGAATGAGTCGTCTGCCTGTCCATGTTTGCAAGAAAGAAGTGACCATCTGCAAGACTAATTACACTGGTCATGTCTGCATGCAAAAGAAAAACTTTCTGAGCTGGGTTGAAATGCCTGTCCTGTGGACTTTTAGTTTTGATGTGGGTTACACACTTTCTGTCACACCATTCAGACAGGACCATAACCCTGTTGGCGTCCCAATCCTCATAAGAGGACAGGATTGGAGGATTGTGTGACCAGTACACCAGTGGTCTTATTTTAGCAGATCTTGGGATGATAGACTTTTGCATACTTTGAAAATGTACAGTGCTTTCTGGAGAATTGTGGAACCGCTGAATTGTTGAAAATTAATGCCCACCTTGCAATTCAGCCATGACGCAAACCGTTTTTTAGGTTTTCTTCTCTAAAACATTTTCTTACCTCAGGGATTAAGCGTCCTGCTTAGAAACAGGCCAAGCCACTGTTTATAGTTTGGAAAATTTCTAAATTGTCTGTCATCAAATTTTCTTGACCACTGTCTAGCTGTGGTTTTTGCTGTATTAAGTCTGCAGCAGTCTAAAGATCTTATCTAAGTGTATTCATGAAAGAACAGCGTCTCTGAATGATAACGTCCTTAAGCTATCTTACACTGTTTGATTTTGCTCTTAGGTGCTCTTAGGTTTTTAGCCATGCAGCAAAATTCTAGAAAATTGAGACAGACAGACCTTTATAAATCAGTCAGTAAATGGCAGATACTGTAAATAAATCTGTCTTTTTTTGTGCAAGGAACATCCATATCAGCTTAGATAAAGCTGTTTATTATCAACTATTAACTAACTATAATTTGATTTGATTCTGTCCTCTTTGCAATAAGGTTCGGTTAAATCTCAAAATAATCATTCTACCATATGTATTTTTAAGTTCACATGAGGTGAATCCACCAGACTCATCCATATTTTAGTCTTTGTAGAGTTTGTTTATTCTGTTTTGATGATGATCCTCAAACTGGGACAATTTATATGTAATACCTTTATGGAACATTTTAAACCTCTGCTACTGAGGGTTGTTGCAGCTGGTTTTATTTTACTTTGCAAACACATAATGCATTTTTTAAATTAAGTAATTAATTAATTATTTTTGTTGTTGTAAACCCTTTTACTTAATTGACTAAACCGAGACACGACACGAAATATTCTTGTGCTTTTAAAATCACTTTGCATGAGTATTGAAAATGAACTAGTGAAGACAAAGTGGTAAGAAGAACTAGCAAGTCAACTTCTCTTTACTTTGATTTTAACTTAAAATTTGCTGTTCATTTTAAATAAGACAATTGAAATATTGCCAACTGTACATGTAAATAAAAAGTAAAGTAAACAAAAAGTTTACTTTTATTAAATCTATTATATGCGTGCAAAAGAGGGTAAAGAAAAAAAAACTGCAATCAAGTAATCAGACGTCTATTTTTTCAAACAGCTCTAGTCAAAGTAGCTTACAGAGCAGAGAAAGATCTGAGCAGATTAAGCTCTAGATGCATTTCTGGAATAAAGCAAAACCCTCCAGCATCAGTCTGCTGTTGCTAGGATACCATTTTTTGTGTTTTTGGAGTGAGCGCTATCCTCTCCTGTGGTATTGTCACTTTGTTATTTTTTAGCTTCAAAGGAGGTCAAGGCTTGTTTCAAAAAATGCCATCAGTCGCCCATTCACTAATGAATGAATGCAACAACAATTGTCACTCAAATGAAAGTATATTTCTTGTTAGAAACAAGCCTGAAGATTGATACATAACAACACTACAGCACACGTCAGATGTCTTTTCAGAGAAACTGTCCTCACCCCAGGGACACTGTCCCTGCTGTTCTGAATACTAGGAATGAGGTTGTTACGTAACCCACACTAATTGGGAAACTCACAAATCCGGTGGAAGATATCACCACTGGTTGAGCTCAGTTTTTTTTTCACCACAGATGTGTCAGTCAGGGCTCTGCAAAAACTGCACTGAAGCCGTTTCCATCAGATGAAGTCAGAGCTTGCCTGAGGTCTCCGCATTGCGGTTTCATCTCTGGCTCCTTCAGCGCCCAGTGGGACCAGTGAACACTTGGTGGTCAGAGATTTTACAGGACACTGGTTCAGTGGTAGGTACTAAAATGAGTGAGAATACTTTTGAATATGACCTCAGGTCTCTCACAGGGACCTTACAGACATCTTGAAATGTCACTTGGATCTGTTGTGGGGAAGAGCCATGTTGTAAAATTCACACCTCTACTATCCCACAAGGAGACCACAGAAGTCATAGTACTGCATGCACATGCACTTTTATGTACCGAAAAATCTTCAGACCTTATGGAAAGACGTGGCTTGGAGAGCGATGCTGGCATGGCTGTGGTTCATTAGCATGTTGAAGTAATGTTTTTCCAGGGTCAGTTGCATAATATGTGGAAAGATAATAATAAGGAGACCTGACCATAGAAGCATAAACATAGGTGCCGTTAAATATGCCCAAGCTAAAGCCATAGATTTTTGATTGTTTTGTAATACGTGGCCCTACACCACAAAAACAGTCTTAAGTAACACAGGTATATTTGTAGCAATAGCCAACAATACATTGTATGGGTCAAAATTATCGTCAAAAATCATTAGGATAGTAAGATCATGTTCCATGAAGATATTTTGTAAATTTCCTACCGTAAATATAGCGAAATGTAATTTTTGATTAGTAATATGCATTCCTAAGAACATAATTTGGACAACGTTAAAGGCGATTTTGCACCCTCAGATTTAAGATTTTCAAATAGTTGTATCTCAGTCAAATATTGTCCTATCCTAACAAACCGTACATCAATGGAAAGCTTATTCATTTAAAAAAATTGACCATTATGACTGGTTTTGTGGTCCAGGGTCACATAAAGACTTTAATCCTTCATTGTAGACAAAAGATTATGACTTCTAGTTCTTTGAAAAGATTGCGGATTGTGTAAAAGATGCAGCCTCTAAATAAAACTAAATTGACACAAGCCAGCATGGAATCAGCACTTGCAGAATTCAGCAGAAAATGGATCTGTAGTTTTTACTTTCAGTTAAACTAATGTAGTGGATATAGGCAGGTGATTTCTTGAGTGTAAGTTTTCATAGTTACCATGTTCAACAAAAGGCGATGTCTAGTTCTTCAGACCTTACAAGGTACATTATGTAGTGATACACCAGTATATCATGCAGACTGATGTCCATTGTTTGATCATTTTAAAATTATCAGCATGTTGTATTTAAGTATCCACATATTTTGGGACCACTGCATTGTACACCTTCCAGCTTTTTACAATCATCTAATGAGCTGCTAGTCATCTAACATAGCTTTCAGATTGTCTCAACTGAATTGAAAGCATGTCAAGTACTACTCTCAGTTGCAGTTCCTCTACAAAATGTGAGTTGTTTACTGATCTACTTTTTCCATTTGTTGAAAAAGTTTTTTTTCTTTCTCTAAATGTCTTTCATATACCACACTGCCAAGTGATGTGAGAACAGCGGTAGAACTTCAGTATTCCCCAGTCGCCTTGTTAAGTTTCTTGTGAAACATCTTCAGTCCACTGCAAGCTCCATACATTATAAATAGCAGTTATAACGGTTATATAAAACCACAGTAGACACCAAAATGGTCTGAAATGTTTTGACTAAGAACAAGAATTTAAAAAAGACAAATTTGTATGTGCTCGCACATGTTGGTCTGACACCTTCATGTCAAATACCTGAGCTATTGAGAAGTCAATTCAGTAATTTTGGCTTCTTTTTTTGTCTCATGTTTCTCTTTTTTTTCTCCCTGAGACTACTGGCATTTGCTTAGGCTAAGAAAGAGAGAAAGTCTCATTCTTGATTTAAGCAGAGATTTAGAAATTTTATCTGAAAGTGAATGATGTTGAGGCTAGGATTAGTCAGTGTCCATGAGGTCTGTTCTTATTAAATCTATTAATCTATTTTCATGTATGCAAATAAGAAGGTAACTGAAGCCTCTAAATATTCCTAGTTGGTTGCACTGCATGATTATGTTTATTCATATTTTATTAAGGTGGAGAATATCATAATGCATTTTTTTTTATTATTATTTTTTGTGAAAGAATCAAATCTTCTGAAGCCACACAATAGTTTCGTGAGGAATAGACCAACATTTATTTTCATATTGCATAACAGGTAATGGAAGATATTTTCATTCATTAGTAGACAAATCCCACATTTTCAAATACCTCTTTGTACATGAAAATATGTTTAATTCATTTTGATGGAGACAATCAGCACGATCTACCAAATAAAATTAGACGACTTCCAGTAAATATCCATTGAGCGAACTCTGCCTCCTCAAACTCTAAGATCACGGTTCATAGCTCTAAAGGATCCTGTGGGTCTTTTTGACTTGCTGTACTCCATCCACATTGTAAAATATTTAGCTTTTTTCCAATGACCTCTGCAATGTTAGTGGTTCATGGTGGAGGAGTAGAAATTTGTACTTGCCCAGAAACAACACAGATAATTGAAGTTCATGTCTTCCTAGATAAACACATTGGCGTCTTGGGTTACATAAAGGTTCCTCTTGCCAGTGGTGAGATCACACCATTTAGCCAGCTTAGACGATGCACTGAAATTCTGAGGCTTGTGGTGTCAGCGTTACTTAAAACTGTGGAATCCGCTAGAATTGTACCGCAGGCGCTCTGCCTGCCACCTAACAGCAAACAAACAGCTTAAATACTCCAGCCTGCCCTGTGTCTGTTTGTCTGCTCTTAAGAGAATTAAAAGTGAAAGGCAAGTCTACACGTGATCTGAATGTGAACATAATGGATAGGCAGGTGTTTTTTTTTTGTTTTTTTTTTGCTTTCATAATTACTATGTTCAACAAATGACTATGTCTGGTTGGTCACACCTTATGTGATACGTTAGAACTAATGATACACTGATGTCATCCAGGCTGTTTCAGTGGCCAATATTTAGCCATATTGAGATTATTAATTACATCACATTCTGAAATTCATGTGAATTCTCCAAGTAAATGTCAAATTAAAGGAGAAGTCCACTTCTGGTACAACAATTTACAGATAATGTACTCACCCCCTTGTCATTCAGTATGTTCATGTCTTTCTTTCTTCAGTTGTAAAGAAGGAAAACATTTCAGGATTTTTCTCCATATAATGGACTGATATGGTGCCCTGATTTTGAACTTTCAAAATGCAGTTTAAATGCAGCTTCAAACGATCCCAAATGTAGTTGTAAACGATCCCAGTCGAGGAAGAAGGGTCTTATCTAGCGAAACGATTGGTTATTTTTATTAAAAAAAATAATTTTATATACTTTGTAATGTCAAAGGCTCGTCTTGTCTTACTCTCCCTGAACTCTGTGTATTCTAGCTCAAGACAGTTAGGGTATGTGGAAAAAAATTATGCACTATGCTGTTGGAAGACAGTTTGATAATGGAATTTGAGAAACATCTAATGACAAAGTCTTCAAGTTCCACAAGGAAAACCATTAAAGGGAACCCTGGATAGAGACTTGTATGGCTTAATATATGTAAATGATGTCTTTTACTGAAATATGTAGTAAAAAAAACCCATGAAAGATTTACGTTATTTAAAAAATCCACATCATTATATACATTTTTGGACTATGGGCGGTGCCATTATTTTGATGACATAGATCGGTTGGCTCATTATGGCCGCGAAGCCCCTCCTTCTAAATGATAGAGCCAAATGTTGATTAGTAAAGTCAGCGCGTCACTGCAGCTGCCATGGTTGCTATAGAAACAGACAGTGTTCTAAGATGTGGGGTCAGTACTGCGCATGTGCACTGGCTAATCTAGCCTAAAAAATAAGCCTTTTATTTAAAGCTATTGGAGCATAAGGAGCTATATTTATGAGGCAGTTCTTTTCAGATTTCATTGGTGATTTCAAATATGAAATTTAATCGTAAGCTTGGTGAACAGTTTTGGAGAATTTAATGTTTCCCCATTCAAAGAGATAGGAGCTGCACTTGCCTGCACCGAGTAAAATGACTTGCCTTAAAGGGGTCATCAGATGCCCATTTTCCAGGAGTGATGAACCTGTTTACTTTCGCCGCGTTTAGCCGCTAACTAGCACATTATTATGAAAGGCAATCGCAAAGATTCATTAAAAAAAACCCTTATACTTACTTCTGCTGTAAGTGAAGCTGGATCACGAATGATTTGCRCGAACATTGACGGATATATGTAGATCGGAAGGGGCATTCCCTTCACAAACAAACGTAATCCACTGCATCTTCAGCAGCTCAGATGTTGGGAGTAAATGATGACCACTACGTTCATTATTACATCCAGCAACACAACACCTCAGTCGCTCAATTCTTGTCTAACTTACATCCCTGCTCCGGCATCAGAACATGGAGGTTGGACTGTTACAGCAGATCTGAGGTAAGACGCTCATGTCAATCAACTATTGTGGGAGCGGCCTCTGTCCGTGTGATGCCACAACGACAGGCATCTGAGAATGCCTCGATTTGAAAAAGGGGATATTATTTTTACAGATTAATTAAAAACCACTGCATGGATTTTTATCATTATAGGGTAGATTTTAGTCTTCGCTGCTTTTCTAGAGATAAGAAGAGGAAAAAAGAATAGGAACATGTCTGTGGACGAATAAAACATCCTAAAGACCCACATGTCTGTTCTCTCCATGTTAGCCCTGATGCCTTTGAGGCTTTTAGTGGAGCACAGCTACTGAAAGAGCTTACAAACAATGTAAACATGCCGACTCCTGTCACAACGCTGCAGCTGCTGAAGGAATTTCTCAGCACGGATCTCACTCGATATCCAGGTGCGTTTAGGTTCTTTGTGGGAAAAATCAGTGGTATTTGATTTAATTGGTTTTTAGCTTCTATCCATTGTCACCAGTAAGCTCTTTCAGTAACTGTGGCCATCGTATCAGTATTTTATTATCCGAGTTGTGTTGTGGTAGAAATAGCGTTGATCAGTGTCGGAAGCTCAATGATTACAACCGTACTACGTAATCAAAATAATGGCACCCTCCGTAGTCCAAATTTTTTTTAAATAACGTTAAATCTTTCATGGGTTTTCTACTACACATTTCAGTAAGAGACATCATTTACGTTATATTAAGCCATAAAAGTGGTAATACCCAGGGTTCCCTTTAAAGATATGCTGGCGTCAAACAGGCTCTGGTCCTGGTAAAAAAAAAAAAAATCTAGTTCGAAAACAGTTTCAGCAAGTTCCAAAAAGTTCACAATTGACTTTTTTGTCCAGTTGCAGTTGGGATGGCCTGATCTTAGTAGTTTCTTCTTGGTTGCACCATGTTTTTCACAGTTGACTTCAGATTGCTACAAGGACAGATCAGAGCTTTACCAATTTTTATACTGTCTTCTCCAGCTTTGGTCCTCCTAACAACTTGATCTTCTGATCT
Organism: Labeo calbasu; assembly: GCA_019740295.1. Classification (NCBI taxonomy): domain Eukaryota; kingdom Metazoa; phylum Chordata; class Actinopteri; order Cypriniformes; family Cyprinidae; genus Labeo; species Labeo calbasu. The sequence continues at coordinate 35,252 of JAHKKF010529487.1, read as the reverse complement.
GATCTGTTGTGTCAGTGACCCCATATAGTAAATGATATTTCTTAGGCAGTCAGCTATATTTTAAGCCGTTCAACACAGACAGGTTAAAAATAAAATGTCATGTTGATTTAAAAAGTACATTTGCTTTGACTTCGACACAAGGCAATAAGAACAAGAGGTTGTATTTTCTGAAAGCACCATATAATTTAAAAGGTCTGGGAGCTCTAGCTCGTAAAACAGATTAGTGTAACAGTTTGAACACTTGGCCACTCTCATCTTAAAGGGAAAGTGTTAAGTGTACTATTTCTGCATCAATTAGTGGCAGTAAACAGAATGACAAAAATAATGACTTTTCAAACTCCACCCATCTGCCATTGGCTGGAAAGGCTGACACTGATCTGGAAAAACGTCAGTGTTGTAAAGGACAATTAAAATTTAGAAATATTACTGATCTGACCCCTCTGACACTATTGGATGAGAACAAAACTTGAACTGAACTGAGCTGGATAGTTACACTATTGTCTTCTCCGCTGCCTTTGAAGTTGTTTCATAATTAATGAACTTCATTTACATCATTAACACTGTGACTGATACAAATTGAATCAACAGTGAAATGTTTTACAGCTGAAATTGAGGTAACTGAATTTGCAGCACTGTTATTGTCCTGTTTATTGCTGTGAAGCTGCTTTGTATAAAGTGCAATACAAATAAATGTGCCACAAAACCACATTGTTTACACTTTCTTGAAAAATCAACTTACAAATGACTTACAGTTGTCTTTGAGTATTAGGATCGGATAGGAAAAGGTATTTTAAACTTGAAATGTTTTCCAACAATTTACAAACTTCACCTTTAAACTAAACCCTCCCTAGTTTACTCAAATAAATAAACAACACTTTTGTCTCCCTGAGGAGGCGACTTAGCTTAGAGCAAATGACTTCATTTGTAGTTGTGTGCTCAAGTGCGGAGCAAGGTCGCTGTTGCAGTCAATGATTAAACTAAAGGCAACTCTCCCAGCTGAGGTAATGATTGAAAGTGTACGGTAATGACTTACTTTATTCTTCAGAACACAAAAGAATGTGACTGGTTTTGTTCATACAATGAGTCCAGTGTTGTTGTTTTGGACCCCACTAACTTTCATTGTATTGCCTTGATGGAAGTCCTGGGGTCTCATTTATTAAACTATATGTAGTTTCCATCCCAAATGTGTATGCATGCACAAAAGCTAAATTTTGCGTATGCACAAAAGTTTTTAGATTTAAAAAAACATACGCCAGAACCTTCGCAAAAATCCCTTTATAAATCCCGGTCAGGGGAATTTTGTGCGTGCGTGGGGGAAATATGAGACATGGAGTATTATTCCATTTGTGCCATACACATTAATTTTTATTGCTAAAAATTATCCAGTATCCTTGTTATGTTTTATAATAAATATATGAAAATGTCCATAAAAACCAAACGGTTTAAAATAGTTCTCAGATATATTTTAGAATAAAGTTGGTCTTTCTTTTACAGTGGCCAAATAGTATTTCGATTGTTTTAAACAATTCAAATCAAATTAGATTTATGCAGTTATGCTGATAAGGTGAACATAAGGTAAACATCTAATTTTAGTGGAAAAAGTCCTATATTTATTGCAGTGTAAATTTGTGTGACTCGGCGCATTACCTGTAAGTATTTTAAAAAGGAAATGTGCAAGTCTTACCATTTTCTCTGAGTTGTATCCTTCAAATTCAGTGGTATATTTCATAATGTTGTGGAGATGCCTTCACACGACATCTGCACCTCCGTGCAGCTGTGGTTTTACAGTAAGCTGTTATCATTGGAACTATTAAAACCAGAGACTGTTCAACCACCAAATCCAGCAGTGTCCGCCATAATATCGATGTAAGTGCACATCGCATTGTTCTTGCTAAAAATATTTTCTCAAGAGATCTACAGTTTTTTTGTTTGTTTGTTTAAGATTTATTTTTTGGCATTTTTATGCCTTTATTTAGACAGAGCAGTGTAGTTAGATAGGAAGCGAAGTGGGAGAGAGACAAGGGGGTGGGATCGGGAAAGGTCCACAAGCCGCATTCGAACTCGGGACGCCCGCAGCGCAACGGTGCTATATGTCTGTGCGCTAACCGCAAGGCTATTGACGCTGACTACAGTTTTGTTTAAATATGAATTATTGTGCACGGCAAGTTTTTATTTTATTTTTTTATAAATCCGGATATGTGCATGGAAAATTGCTTACACATATTTATATGCACATTTTGTGCATACGCAATGTTTATAAATGAATGAAGATGAATGCAGTTAATAGATTTGGGTCAAATGTCATGCTGCTTGTGGCTCTGATGTGATGCTTTGTTTGTTTGAATATGCAATCAGCTCAACATGGCAACCAAAGGTGTGAGATTGTTAAGAAGTGGGATGTGTTTACCTGTTGAGGCCTGATGAATAGCAGGCAAGGGAGTGTTCGAAAAAACATTTTGAAACAATTCAGTATTTTCATCAAGTCATTCAGAAAGTAAACAGATTTAAATAGTGCCGATTAAAAAAAACAAAAAAAAAACAAATCACCTATGAGCTGGTAATAAGTTGAAAAAGTTGTCTGGTACAGGCCAGTGTTTTTAAATCCAATGCTTTAAACTGCTGGTTGCCACTTTTACTGTCAGTGTAAGTCTGTAAGCATTGAAACAAAGGCAGTGGTCAGTCAGTGCTGGGTTGTTGTTAGGTGTCTGTTGGCCAAATTTCTGTGGTGTGTTCAACAAAGTTACCACTAGTCGGACCCTGGTGGTGGCCTTTCGGCCGATTGAGCATCTGAGAGGCTGGTGAGAGAGATTACTCTGATAACCAGCTAACCAGTACATGAGAATCAAACAGAAAAGTCAAGTTCATCTCATCTGTAAATATTTTTGTTGAATCTATCTGGTGAGGGAGATTGGTGTGAAAAGTTAACCAAGGACTGTTTGTATATCCACAATCCCAGCTCTTCCAGTTTTCCTTTTTGAATGACGAATACAGACTACTGTCATCTTCTGGTATGTAAATGTAGTCCCTCTCACAAAGGTGCAGAATGCATGTGCACAGTTTGCTGTAGTCTTTGTGGTGTTTTTTGTGGTCTTTGAGGTGTTGTCGTCACTGCTAGTAATGGCAAACACCTCTAAAAGAGCCTCAACATGAACTCACTATCCAAACATTATCTATTTCTGTCTTTCGCTAACATTCTTGGTTTTCTCCTCTCATCTGTTCTTACTTCCCCTATCCTCCAGTGAGGCAAGAAAGGTTGTGCAGGCTTTGAAACAAGTTTTCTTTCTGACTTTTTAGCCAAGTTTAAATTCAAAACTCAGACAAACAGAGCGAATTTAACTTTTTTCCTCCTCCCTCCAGTCTGTAGCTTTCCCCCTCTCTTTAATTGAACTTTCATTGTCTACCATGCTGTAGTTTTCTAACAGAATGAGGTCAGACTGTATGGAATGAATTATTGTAGGGACTGTTGTTTCTGCTTGGACTGCCACATCTTGCAGCAATTGATCCAGCAACTTCATGCACACACCCATTTAAAGCTTTCGCTTTGAGTTTTTTCCTGATAGTTTTTCTTTTCTGTTTCTCTCCTTCAAGACTCATTCACACACACACACACACATACGCACGCACGCACACAGTGTTTTTGATTTGTATTTAAACCACATGCTCGCACGCAGTAGGCAGCGCCCAGTGTGTTGCAACAGATGTTCAAAGGAAACTGAATGACAGCGTTTCTGTAGGCTCATCAGCGTGTTTCCAAGAAGTCGAAATTCATCTCAGTTCTCTCTGAGCAAACCCTGCTGCGTTTCTGGGTTTCGGGTGTGACTGCTGTTGGAAGGGGCTGCTTGTGATGTCACGAAAACTGCTGAACAGTTACTGCCCATGTGGCCTATCCTGAAGATTCCCGCCTGAGCCTTGTGCCGCAGTGGCGGCTTTAGAAGTGGGTCATGGCATTGCTGATGCGATTGGAAGCGACAAAGCGAGAGGGACAGACTCGCTACCCCACCCCCATATGCTCATCCGCGTCGTGCCGCCACACATAAAAACATCCATGTCAGTTCACTGAGCTAATGTGCACAAATAGCTGATCAGCACATCAGATTTATTTGATTATTGTGCAGTGTTGGCTCTTGATATATTCAGAGCTGATTCCTAACTGAAGAAATGGAGTCTGGGAGACAGTAGGCTATAGGCCTACACTGTACGTTAGAAAGGAATAAAATAATATTTTTTGCTATGTAAATTGCAACAGTCAATGCAGTACAGGCATATACACCAAACCATACAAACAGAACAATAAAACAACTATTTAGAAGTTTTACAAGCAGCGGAATAGTTTAAAGGGGTGATTGGATGCAAAGTTCACTTTTATATGTTGTTTGAACTTTAATGTTGGCAGTGTATGTACACATCTACCCTATAATGATAAAAATCCATGCAGTGGTTTTTAATTAATCTGTAAAAAATAATATCCCCTTTTTCAAATCGAGCTGTTCTTAGATGCCCGTCGGTGTGACGTCACACCCACAGAGGCCGCTCCCACGATAGTTGATTGACATGTGCGTCTCACCTCAGACCCGCCCTAAATCAGATGTAACAGTCCAACCTGCATTGACCTCCATAGGGATGTAAGTTAGACAAGAATATTGCCTAGGTCTTGTGTTGCTGGATGTAATAATGAACATAGTGGTCGTCATTTACTCCCGACATCTGAGCCGCAGAAGATGCAGTGGATTACGTTTGTTTGTGAAGGGAATGCGCCTCCCGATCTACATATATCCGTCTATGTTTGTGCGAATCATTCATGACCCAGCTTTACTTACAGCAGAAGTGAGTATAAGGTTTTTTGTTTTTTTTTTATGAATCTTTGCGATTGCCTTTCCTAATAATGTGCTAGTTAGCAAGTTTAGCGGCTAAACGCGGATAAGTGTGGCTAAAGTAAACAGGCTCATCACTCCACAGAGAGAAGAGAGGGGCGGGGCGAGCAGAGCTCATTAACATTTAAAGCAACCTCGACCAGAACAGGATGATTCTTGCAGAGCTGATTTTGGCAGGGTAAAAAAAGTATTATTTACACTACCACTGAGAAATTGTAACCAAAGCATGTTATAGACTTTTCATTAAGACCCTGAAGAATCATATCAACTTGTGGAAAATGGGCATCCGATGACCCCTTTAAATAATGCCCCAAAAATGTAGTGTTACTGAATTTAATACATTGTATATAATGTATATATTAAAGTACTGAATTTGTAACATGTCCATCTTAGTTGGTGAAGTGAGCTTTTTTGAGCACATTAATGTACGATGCGTCTGATTCATAGCCACTATAATTAAATAACTAGATGAAAACAAGTGCACTAAACTAATAATTATGATAATACAGTAGTCGACATTTGAAGTGGATCAGAAAAGTTCATCAAAGTTGTCCTAAGATAAGAATGGGTATTGTTTTGGTTTTAGCACAACGTTGATGATCCACTTCAAATGCTGACTACTGTGAATGTAAAACATATCATAACAAATACCAGTTTGCAATATCAAGCAGCATTTTACCTGTTTTTGTACAGATGAAATACCTGGAAGCAAGTGACACCAAAATGTTAAGAATTGTATGTTAAAAATAAGGTGGATATAATAGTAAAATGTTTACACTGGCTTATGAACTCTTATATACAGCATTTAATCCTAAAATAAAATCTAAAATCCTAAAAAAAAAATTCATTATTTCATTATTTAAAATAATTTTCAAAATTTATAAAGATTATTTTCCTTATCAGTTTTGAACAATTGTTGGATCTGCATGCTGTGTCATGGTGTGATGTCATTCTGATGTTTAAAAAATATAAATATATATATATTTTTTTTGCATTAAACCACCCAAAGTCTGTTAAATGTGATTTTTTTTTTTTTTCTTTGTAGATTTTAGCAATTCAGTGATGCAGCCCTATTATATACTGCATTGTATAATGTTACATATTCAAAACTACACTGAGTGTATTAGAATTGAGTATAGACCAGTTTGTTGTTTGCAAACAGTGATGACTTTTTTGTGGGTGGAGCCTATCTGGAGGCAGAAAATGACAGTTTTCAAGTAGCAGTCTATGGAAACCATGGAATAAAAGAGTTTTAAAAAAAAAAGGTAAATTTGAATTTACATTTCAAAATTCTGAATTTATTCTTGCAATTCCAAGATTATATCCCACAATTCTGATAAGAAAAATCAACTTGTCATTCTCTCTTTTAAGTTTATATCCCACACTTCTGGCCTTTCCCCCCCTCAGTATGGACAAACTCGCTATTGCTGAGTTAAATCGATTTATAAAATCCGAAATACAAGACATAAACTTGCATTTATGAGAAAAAAAATCAGAGAATTTGTGAGAATTGTGAGATAAAATAGGTAAATGTAAAATGTTATAGGTTTAAATAGTAATATAATATAATATAATAATATGTTGCCTATTAACTGCATATGTCGATCTTATGTAGACCTATTGTTTAAATTAAATTTATGCTTTAAAATTTGAGTAATCATAGCAGGTTTCATCCATTAGTTTGTCCGTTTAAGCATCTACGTTTAGCTTCAAATGGCATCTACTGATGACAGTATTCTATAAAAATGATTTGCATTCAGATTCTGACATTCTTATTTTGTGGATTTTTCTCATTTCACTCCACTTGTTACCACTTGCCACCACAATGCGTACGCAGCTGCAAGTGACATAACCGTTACGTCTACTCCAAATTGGTGTACACTCTTAAAAATAAAGGTACTTTAAAAGGTTCTTCACAGGGATGCCGTAGACGAACCATTTTATGTTCCACAAAGAACCATTCAGCCAAAAGTTCTTTAAAGAGCCATCTCTTTCTTACCTTTTTAAAATCTGAAGAACCTTCTTTTACCACAGAGAACCTTTTGTGAAACAGAAAGTTTCTTCAGATGTTAAAGGTTCTTTATGTTACTATTTAAATAAAAAAGTTTCTTCTATGGCATTGTGAAGCACTTTTATTTTTAAGAGTGTATGGAATACTAATTAAAACACTACAAGCACTGGATGTTATCTCGGTTCAGGCCCATTGGGATTTGAAAAGACGTAACATAGAGGTGTTTCTATGGGTGTTGTCCTTGGAGCAGCTCTGTCTTACAGCTAAAGGTCAGTTATGTTGTCCTCACTCCACCAGATCTGATGACTATAGCTGAGTCGAAGTCTCTTGTGTGGCAAATTATGCTGACAAGAACATTTAGCCCTCTGGAATGATGGAAACTGAATTGCTTTGGGTTAGTGGGGTCATATTTCTAATAGCTGGTTCTGGTTGGAAAGATTTTTGGTAGTGGGTGGATCTCTTCACTAGGACGCCGGTCCAGGGGTTTTGTGTATCGGAGCTGATTCTTAATCGGCTTGGCCCGTGCCCATCGTTCAGTCAGCCAGATGAAGTTAGATTAGAGTGTCACTAGGGATTTGTAGCCGCCCAGCATTGCCTCATTTTCCACTGCTGAGGGTTTAACTCAGACATGGCAGTGGGTTTATCTGTTAGGCTAATAACTAATGCCGCCCGTATTCTACACCCTGCTCTTATTTAAGCAAATAAAATTACTCAGAGGAAATATGGAGAGCATTATTGTGCATTCGTTTGTCTGTTTACGCAAAAACTGAACATAAGTGCTTGGATTAAGTGATTAAATTCAGCCAAAAGGAATTTCAGTGCACATAAACGTTTCTTGTAATTGCTTGCTTCATAAGGAACTAAATATGGCTGTGACAGTTTCCCAGCTACCTCAGCACGTTTTTACTCATTGGATAACCAAATAAATTAAATGCATGCATGCCTTAAATTTCAAAAGGATAAGTTGAAATGTGTGCTTTATCTCATGGTCACAGTTGTACCTGGGAGGCCAGTTGTCTCAATTGGTCAGTGAGACCAAATGTAAAATTGCAGTGTAATATATTTTACAGGCAGTGTCAAGTCACATTTAGTGGGCCCCCTCATCTGAGGGCCTTTTATGCTCATAGTTGTTTCCATGAACCAGTTCAAATGGTCTTTTTCAATGAATCTATTCAAAACTAGAATTTAACGATTTGTTTGCTTCATTACTCCAAAATGTTCCCAGAAGACCCTATGTTTTTCAGTTATATACTGCAGTATATTTGGTATCATTCACTTCATCTAGAGTATTTATAATGTGTGACCTTATATTCAATATTGTTTTGCATTATTCCTTGATTTTGTTTCAATCTTGCGTATGACTAAGTCTGTGATGAGATGAATTTTCCATGCACTCCCTGAACCTTGATGCCAGCCCAGAATTAAATGAGCAGCATTACTCATTGATTGCTAGCGTCCAAAGTTACTGCCCCGGTATGGACCACATCAAGCCATGAATGATACTTTTGGTTACTTGAATTTTTTGACAATGTGTACAGAGAAAACAGAAATGATCTCAACTGTGTTATCAGAGGGGAAGCTAATTTTAAGCTTAAAGCACTGTGGGATTCAAATAAAATCACATATGCATGAGAAATCAAGTAAACTGAATCAGCTGAATCAAAACAAATCCCAAAATAGATCACAGGCTTTAATTAAACTGAAATTTCACCTTGTGATAGTTAATGTTCCAGCAGTTTAAAAAATATCAAAGGGCAGGAGTGACTTCATAATGCTTCACCTGATGTGCCAATTAGTGTTGATGATCTTGAAAAACAAGATGTCTGGTTTAGGGCAGTTTGTTCAGTTCAGACTAATTTTAATTAATCTCTTCCTTTCTTTGTCTCACAGATGCATCCTCAAACTACATTCGCCAGCTAGAAACGAAGGTCCGGATTCTAGAGGACAATAACAACAAACTGCTGTCACAAGTAAGGACTGAGTTAACAACATGCGTTCTTTCTAAAGCTCTTGAAAATATGAGTAATCTAGACCTAGATGTACTATTGGGTGCCAACATTATTGGTGGCAGTTTGGGGTTACGAAAGAGGCAGCCAATCTTTAATTCATGGTGGGTCAAACTGTGTTAAATTGGCACACAGCATTCCCTCCGGCAGGAAGAAGGAGCAGCTTACCGTCACGCCGGGATTGTGTGGGCATCTCTGAGCGTCTGTGGCCTCAATTTAACCTCCCTTGTGGAGAATGAGTGGGTTTTACCAACCGAAAGAGCATTTAAAGTTCACCTATTTATCCTGAAGGCACCACAATCAATCTGCCTATCACCAAATGTCACAAATGTATTCACCTACTATAGTACAGACATCTACAACAAAACACTTACCGTGAACCCATCCAGCAGAACAGCATTACAGCCCACTCTCCGCAGCACTTGAAAAGGATTTCGCTAGTATTTTCACCTCCAGCTTGTGTAGATGTGTAGGTAGGAATAAAACGTGCATATTTGGAAAAGTGCGGAGTTACGTTTTCATAGCTTCGCAGAGGTTACTCTTTTAAAGCTCACTGTACTTGCAGGGAAAAGGATAGTTTCCCCAAAAATCAAAAAATTAAAGACTAGGGCTACAGGGCTACTAGGGCTCTTTAATAAATCAATTAATTGGATTTTTTTTATATATTAAAAGTTTCTAAAGCTTACCAAGACTGCATTTATTTGATTTAAACTAAATACAGGAAAACAGTAATATTATTAATGTTTTCTATTTTTAAAATATTCTAAAATGTAATTTATTACTCTGATGGCAAAGCTGAATTTTCAGCTTTTCAGTCTTCAGTTTTAAATATAAAATAATCCTTTAAATATCATACTAATATGCCGTTTTGCTCAAGAAATTTTAGTTATTATTTTCTATATTGAAAACAGTTGTGCTGCATAATTTAACTGTTGTTGTAATTATTAAACATTTATAATAAGCGATAATAACTGAGCATCAAATGAGTATTTTTGAAGGATCATGTGACCCTGAAGCCTGGAGTAATGTGCTGAAAAGTCAGCTTTGTCATCACAGGAATAAAACGTATTAAAATAGAAAACAATAATATGTAATAATATTATGATGATATTACTTGGATACATGTACAGTACTAATTGTAAGAATCTTGAAGTGTTTTTGAACAAATAAAAGCAGACTTGGTGAGCATGAGAGACTTCTTTCAAAAATATGAAAAAATGTCAAACTTTTATATGAAAGTGTACATGTATATATTTATACTGTAATGATTTGAATATATAGGACACTCTTATAATGTAATAATTATATATTAAAGTAATTATATCATTGCAGGATTTCAGGATTTCAAAACCAGTCTTAAGTAGCACGGGTATATTTGTAGCAATAGCCTAAAATAGATTAGCAATATGCATTGCTAAGAACTTAATTTGTGCAACTTTAAAGGTGATTTTCTCAACATTTAGATTTTTTTTTTTGCACCCTTATATTCCATATTTTCAAATAGTTGTATCTCGGCCAGGGTTGCCAGATTTTCTCAACAAAACCCGCCCAATTGCTACTCAAAACCCGATCCCAATCGTGTTTTGAGGGGGGTCCCCCATTAAAAATCGTGTTCCGGGGGATAAAATACACATTTTTTGTCAGGGTTCCCTTAGTAAATTTCTATTTAAGAGGATAATGTGCCATTATTGGGGTCGCTTCAACCCACGGATATCAAAGACAACCCGCGGCAACAGTGTTAAAGTAGCCCAGTTCCGCGGGAAAACCTCAGACTTGGCAACACTGATCTCGACCAAATATTGTCCTAATATATCCTAACAACCATACATCAATGGAAAGCTTATTTATTCAGCTTTCAAATGATGTATAAATCTGAATTTAAAAAAAATTACCTTTATGACTGGTTTTGTGGTCCAGAATCACACTTTAAGACTTACAATGTTAATTACATTAGTTAACAACATTTTTTTGTCCAAAGAATGAATAAATGAAGCTAAATGTTTTCTTTGATGTGCGTTTTCCACATCCATTCAATCATGTTCCTTTTAGATGTCAGGTTTGACATCAACCACATCAGAACATCAATGTGACCTGCATCACAGCTGTGTTGTGGCTTGGAATATACCTCACATGTCTTATTGACAGCTTTTGACATCCCAGATCTCCTTTCACTTTCGTCATGTGCAAAAAAAAAAAAAAAAGCATCCCTAACATTCTTTAGCATTTCACCTTTTGTGAAGGTCACATTGGTTCAGAGTGACAAGATGGTGCATAAGTCATGACAGAATTTTTATTTTTGGGTGATTTATTTTGTCGGCCTCCAGTGAAAATGAAAACACTGTGTGGGCACTGGAAATACTGACTGCGAAGCAGTTTTTATGAAGGGCTTTGTAGGTAGCATTCATCACAGTATTCATAAAAACAAAGCTGAGAGTGTTGGCATGGCCACAGGCTTGAAAGAGTCCTTGGATCTGCAATAATTCTCTCTTTTAATCGTATATCCTCGTTACATTTTCACTGCCAACCCCCCTCTGTCTTGCAGTGGATGTGGGTGTACCAGACGGCGGTACGCTTAAATTGTTGTGCCTTTTCGAGGCATATCTATTTGAGTCTCTTTCCCTGAACATGTGGAACATGGTGCACGAAACGTCTGAAAGCATTTTATCCCCAGGATGGAAAGCACTTTGTAAAGCTATGATTAAAATGCAAGAGAGTTACTTTCTCCCTCTGGTCAAATAAGAGAAAACGGTTTGCGTCTCATTGCTGCAGTCCACTGAGAACGAGTGAATTCACTTGAAGCATGATTAATTCAGAGGAGAGCTCAATCCTTCTGAGAACACTGTCCTGAGCGCACATGAACTAAATTGAACTCTTGATTTCCCAGGATACCTACACTAAGTTTTTCCTAAAAGCCATTTCAGCTGTTGTGATAGATGACACTTTGGTTTGCAACTTACTTTAAACCCACATGACCCTGAGAATGAAAGGTCTGTTTTTATGGAAAGGTCCAGTAAGTCTTTATTTTGCTGACAAACGTCATTCATGACATGGTAGAAACTTGCCACACAACCTGATCATGTAATTTTTGCCTGATTGTGAGTTTTTGCAAATGCTTTAACAATGTGCACTGCAGGTGCCGCGTAATATTTGACATTTTTCAGAATTTTATTTGCCTTAATTGCTTTTCCAGTGACTTTCATTTTGATTAGCAGTCTTTGAAATTAAATTTGAAGACTAGCTGCGAAAATCGAGCACAAAGAACATTGTACTTGTGTGGACAATATAGTTGTAATTTGGAGCCCAATAAAAAGGCTAACATATTATATTGTATTGTAATCTACTTTGTTTACATTAAAACAAATCAACAGGTGACTGTAATAGTAATTAGACCTGATTTTAAGTCTTCAAAGAGATTTTCAATTCTACACTGATAAATCACATGATCAACAAGTCTGTGATGAATCTGTGACTCTTTCACCAAGTTAAGACAAATTAAAAGATTGCATTCCAACAGGATTTGCATTGTGTATAAATTTGAATCTGGTGACATCAGATGACAAATATGTAACCCTGGACCACAAAACCAGTCATAAGTACGGGTATGTTTGCAGCAGTAGCCAACAATACATTGTGTGGGTCAAAATGATCGATTTTTCTTTTATGCCAAAAAACATTAGGATATTAAAATCATGTTCCATGAAGATATTTTGTAAATTTCCTACAGTAAATACTCTGAAACTTGTAAATATGCATTGCTAAGAACTTCATTTTGACAACTTTAAAGGTGATTTTCTCAGTATTTAGATTTTTTTGCACCCTTAGATTGCAGATTGTCAAATTGTTATATCCAAATATTGTCCTAACAAACCATACATCAATTAAAACGTTTATTTATTCAGCTTTCAGATGATGTATAAATCTCAATTGTAAAACAAATTACCCTTATGACTGGTTTTGTGGTCCAAGGTCACATATAATGTTGAATATCCTGCCAAACCACACATTAGAAGTCCAAGAATAAGTATTATTTGAAAAGGTAATCTGGTTATGATAACCCTAGTGAAGAAACTGTATGAACATGTACTTGTATTTAATTGGTTTATGAAATGTGTTTTGTGTTCTCCAGCCCTGTAGCCGTTATAGCTTATCAAAGCTGTCCATGAAGGTAATTTTACCACACTTTTGCTCAGTGGTGGTGGAGCTCTGTGTCCTCCTAGCTCTCTTCTTGCTCATTTCTTATCTTTATATTCACATTCTTTGTGACTTCAAAAGCTGGTGTGTACAATGGCATGCTAGGCTAAGTGCTTGTGCTAACATGCTGGGCTGTGCTCGGGGGCTTCTGGCGCATGAGCTCATATGCTTGTCCCTCTGTGTTGAAATGTCTTTCCGATCTGATCTTTTATTCAAGCAGCACAGGTAGTGCAGCGTCAATTTTTCATGTCTGACAAACCGATGGATGTAAAGATGAATGGGAACATATTTAAATTTTTAATAAATGCCCATTTACCTATCTTGGGCATCGTCCCTTATCTTCTCTAAGAAAATGCGCCACTCTGTGTTTTAGTGCTATCTGTTGTGTTTAAATCCAGTTGAATTGCTTCAAATCATATTTGACTCTCAAAGTAAGGTTGAGCATATTTTCAAAATTGACTAGATTTTGGGTTGTCTGAATGATTAGTTGACTAGGCGGTCATAAAGAAACCCTACAATTAGGGTCCATCATACTACCTCAGAAATAAAGGTACAAAAGCTGTCACTGTGGTGTTACCTTTTCAGAAGGTACACTTTTGTACCTTATTTACTCCTAGAGAGTGCTTATTAGTACCTTAAAAGTACATACTAGTACTGAAATGGTACATATTATTTTTCTTTTATGCCAAAAATCATTAGGATATTAAGTAAAGATCATGTTCCATTGGGATATTTTGTTAATATCCTACCGAAAATACATCAAAACGTAATTTTTGATTAGCAATATGCATTGCTAAGAACTTAATTTGGACAACTTTAAAGGCGATTTTCTCAATAACCATATTAGTACATTTTGAAAAGATGCCATCCCAGTGACAGCCTTTTTACAGGTGTTTTACCTGTATTTTGAATTTTGCACTTAATTGCATAGTGTTTTACGATTAACAGAAATGTCTGTAAAATTACTGGGTAATGACCTGGCAGAAAAATACGGGTGTTTGTTTGTTTGTTTTTATAGCAGCCTTAGTAACTGACTAGTCTGTTGTTGAGTGACAAGATGATCACATCCATTCCTAGTATGATGGTAATTACATGTGCAAAACATTATTTGTAGTCAGATGTTTCACTGATTTATTTTCCTGATGTCCTCAGAGCAATGGTAGAGTCAGGTGAGGAATTTCGGCCCTTTAAACAGGTCGCATTCCAGCAGTGCAGGTGTCATTCCTGTTGCCAAAGTGATGAAAATAACGTCAGTCTACAGGAACTCTGACACTCCCTCAGTACTTACAGGTTCATTTAAAAACATAAAGATACGTTTATAGACAAAATTTGTGAAAAACAACATAGAAGCAATTTTGACTTCTGGACCCCATTGTATATAATTCTGTTATATAAATCAAAGTGAACCATACAGTTTGTACAGCAAACTTAAATCGAACAAACACTCACCTCTGTCAGTAGTAGACGAAGCACAAACACACCCACTCCTGGTTCTTCAGGGTTATATGTCCTCTGTTTTTCTCAGGAAAAATACATCTCTGTCAGAATTGTTGGAAGAGAGCTGTGTTACAAACTGTGGTCTTTTCTCAACAAACAGTCATAATGAAGGGAAGATGAATATCCTAATAAATGAAGGATAGAAAATGCTCCAAGGATAATATACAGTATATATATATATATATATATATTGTTAGAACTGAAGGGGCTTATTTAAAAAAATTAATTAATTAATTAAATTTAATTGAATAAAAAAACGTTTTAATAATAGAAACAGAATAACAGAGTATTGATATAATCAGTTTATTAACCACAGTGTTTGTTTGTTTGTTTGTTTGTTTTTTTGATCCCATAAGTTTTTCACATTTTTATTTGTTAAATTGTTATTAGTTATTAGTTTAATAGTTATTGATGTAGTTTAAAATTTAGAATTTAGATCATATTTAGATTGGAGTTTGATCATTTTTTAATTAAAATACTTTTAAAGTAGTTCACTTCCAGAAATTTTTTCTTACAGATAATGTACTCACCCCCTTGACATCCAAGATGTTCATGTCTTTCTGTCTTCAGTCGTAACTAAATTATGTTTTTTGCGGAACACATTTTAGGATTTATCTCCATATAATGGATATATATGGTGCCCCCAAGTTTGAACTTCCAAAATGCAGTTTAAATGCAGCTTCAAACGTCGGTTATTTTTAAAACAAATTGACAGTTTATATACTTTTTAACCTCAAATGCTCATCTTGTCTCGTCTCTGCGATGCACATGCGTAGTCTGTGTAAATCCGGTTCGATACAGTTAGGGTGTGTCGAAAAACTCCCATCTCATTTTCTTCTTCAACTTCGAAATCGTCCTACATTGCTGTTTTACCTTTTTTTTTTTTTATTTTTTTTTTAAAGGGCGTTTGTATGTTCACTTTGTAAACACTGGGTCTGTACTTCTGCAGCGATGTTGGACAATTTTGCAGTTGGGGAAGAAACGAGATGGTAATTTTTCGACCTATACCCTAACTGTCTTGAACCAGAAAAAACATGAGTTCACTCAGACCTAGACAAGACGAGCGTTTAAGGTTAAAAAGTATAGAAATTGTCAATTTGTTTCGAAAATGACCGATCGTTTTGCTAGATTAGACCATTCTACCTTGGCTAGGATCATTTAGAGCCATTTGAAGCTGCATTGAAACTTGGGGGCACCATTGAAGTCCACAATATGGAGATAATTCCTGAAATGTTTCCTTCAAGAAACATATTTTTTTATCAACTGAAGAAAGAAAGACATGAACATCTTGGATGACAAGGGGGTGAATAAATTATGTGTAAATTTTTGTTTTGGAAGTGAAATACTCCTTTAAGTCATCCTGTGGCCGCTTTGAAAATTTGCTGAGGCCCTCTAGTGGGCTCTGGTTCCCCACAAGCAAAGTAATACCAGTAAATTTTGACCTTGTGGGAAATTGTTTGGTCCCCATGAGGAAGCGCACTTTCTCATATAGACTGAAGTTTATTGAAAATGTAAAAATGCAGAAAGGTTTTTGTGAGGGGTAGATTTAGGGTAAGTGGGTAGAAAATACAGTTTGTCAGAATAAAAACCATTACGCCTATGGAATGTTCTAGAGAAAGTGCATTGAAACAAAATTGTACTTGTCTACACAAGTACATCAGTTCTTGATCAAGGTGTCCTAAATACCATAGATGGTTATTGGGTGATACAGTATGTTTAGGCTGCAGGCAAATGTGAAGTTCACATCTTCCTTGCAGCCTCCTTAAAAAATAGTTATTTATAGGTCTTTCTTAGAGTGATCACATGCATTCAGGGAACATAAAAGCAAGACATTGAAAATGTCATAAGGATCACTAGTGATTAGAGATGATGCCAGCTGGAGCTTGTGGGTGTCTCTATTATAGCAGCATGAAGAGATTCCAGCTTACTTTCTATGAACAAGAATACCTAAAGGAGAACAGGAAGCTGTGTGGGAGTTTGTTCTGGTGCTGAGTTCAATTCATCTCTGAAACTCACAATTGCAAACTTCACACTTGGGAAAGTGCAACAGGCTGCAACTTTGAAGTCAGACTTCCTGTTTTGAAACTTGATCACTCTGATTTTATCGATATGCAGGAATGTGCCATCACACAAACATGGCGGCACCGAGTCAAATATACTTCATCTTATTGGAAGTTGAATATCCTACATTTCAAACAGTAAAACAAGTGTGTACACCCTAACCAGCAAAGTAATAGACACAGCACTGCTTGAAGGGGGAAAGACCAAAATCTCCAAATCTGTTTCAGTAACGTTTTTAAAGCTAGTCCAGCTAATCAAGAGTTAGTCAAGAGTAAATAAACAGTTCAATTTTCTCTCTCTGTTAATTAAAGGATTAGTTCACCCAAAAATGGAAATTGTGTCATCATTTACACACCCTTCACTTGTTCCAAACCTATGTATGAGTTTCTTTCTTTTGCTGTTCACAAAAGAAGATGTTTTGAAGAATGTTGGTAACCAAAGAGTTGGCGGCAGCTATTGTCGTCCATAAAATACTGTGGAAGTCAATGGCAGACTTGGAATAATTTAATAGTGTGTAACTGAAGACTTGTCATTTTTTAGGGTGAACTATCTCTTTAAAGCAGATATTCCCAGTTTCTATTAATCATTTCTCCTCTTTTCTCACACTGGCTGTGATCTTCAGACTTTAAAAAACTTTCTTTCACACACTTGTTTTGTCTTTTGTTTACAGCTTTTTTCTTGCCACCTTTATTTTCTTTGAAATCAGTAAAGTATGTTTTGTTAATATGCACTGAATTATAATGTCTCTACTTCCCTCTCATGTCGTCTGGCAGTGTAATCCGGGAGACCTGCGAGTCCTGCGGAAGGGCATGACCCTCTACCACTCAGAATCACAGCTGTCTTCACTCCCTCAGAGACAGGAGGCCCTACTGAATGTGAGTGGTCCTCTACTCTATATACAAATCAGTCCAAGCATATTTTTGCATGTTCATTTTCCGTATTTTCCAATTTTTTTAATCACTCGAAATGTGCTTTGACCAACATTTCAAAGCAGCCTAGTCCTAAGAAGTACATGAAGCACACTCATTTTAAATGAGAGAGAATGATTTCCCATACGTCCATAGTGTAAGTTTTGTTTTAAAACATTAGTTTAGGCTTGCTGTTTTAATGGATGTCAGTATAAGTTTTGCTTGTTTTATACTTAGATTTTTCTGGTTCATTTTCAGTACAATTTATTTTAAAAAGCTGGTCATATGGTAGTTTAAAGTGTCCTAATATTGTTTAGGGGTCCCCTACAACAGGTTTAAATGCATCTAAGCTCAGAAAACATTGTAATTTTTCAGAATATACATTTAGAGTCATTTCTCAATGTTTTCGTACGTACGAATGTAAGATCTATAAACCCCTCCCTTCCATAAACCTACTCTGCTCTAATTGGTCAGCTGGCCAAGGCTGTTGTGATTGGCACAGAGAGGAGTACTGTGCAAGTAAGCAAGTTAGCGAGCATTACCATCTGTGTTGCCAAGTCCAGGTTGTTGATGTCTGCGGGTTGAATCAACCCCAATAACATCATATTTATCCCCTGGAATGCGCATTTACCCCGTAACACAGTTTTTAATGGTTGAACCCCCTCAAAACGTGATTGGGCTAGTTTAGGGCTAGTTTTGAGTAGCAGTTGGGTGGGTTTTGTTGTGAAAACCTGGCAACCCTGGCTACCATTGACAGAGCACGCACCCTTACACAAAACAATAACATAGTGCTCCAATCCGTTCTTAAAATAATGACATAAAAACACTTAGTCAAGCGACTCGTGCTCACAGCAAAAGTTTAACTTCTAAACTGTAAATACTTAAAACAATAATGGTGGATACATTAGCTACACGTTAGAGTGCTAACGTGACTAACTGATGAAACAACACAGTTTATAAACCAAAATATGTCTACATTCTTTATTATTACACTATATTTATCGACACAGTATTAGAAATTAGTGAGTTCACAGTGAATTATTAGAACTATTCCAGTAACACACTAATATTGTGGTTTACCTGGAAACCTAAAGCTGCATTAGGTATACATTACCTATTAATCTAAAAAAATGATATTTTGTGCACTGTTTAAAATGTACACACAACGTATCAGTCGAACTTACAGGTTGTGGTTCGGAATTGTTAGTCCAAATAAAGAAGATTAGAAGCCAACGAAATGGCAAGCACAACAAAAGGTTCGAATTATATTGCTGTGGTATTGTGGAAAAAATTATTTCGAACCAGAGATTCTGCACATCATCATCTTTCTGCAATAAAAAAACAAAACAAACTCTGAACGATGAAAACAATGAAAACAAAACAAAAAAAACTCTTTGACAGCGCAGAACACAGCATCTTCTCGAAATGATGTAAACACACTAAACTCTTAAAAATAAAGGTGCTTCACGATGCCATAGAAGAACCTTTATTGTCTAACTGGTTCCATAAAGAACCGATAACATCTGAAGAACCGTTCTGTTTCACAAAAGGTTCTTTGTGGCGAAAGAAGGTTGTTCAGATTATAAAAAGGTAGGTAAGAGATAGTTCTTTAAAGAACTTTTGACTGAATGGTTCTTTGTGGAACCAAAAATAATTCTTCTATGGCATCACTGTGAAGAACCTTTTAAATCACCTTTATTTTTAAGAGTGTAACTAGCGGGTCAGAGTGTTCGTATTTCGTGGCCAGCTGGGGATAATGCAAATGTGTTACCGAGTGATTTATATCGGTAACAGGCAGAAGATTCGGAACTATGATGACTCGTTAAAGCGATTCAGAGCCTCTTGCTTTTGAGAGACAATATCTTTATTTATCATGTACTTTTTTTTTTTATTAACAACTTTGCAGACTGTTTACATTGAAGGATTATAGCTATGTTACAAACTGCAAAAAATATATTTTTCTAAAACTCATATGCCTCAATTTTTAAAGGATTGGTTGTGGAGTGAGGGGACTTAAAGGAACACTCCACTTTTTTGGTAATAGGCTAATTTTCTAACTCCCCTATAGTTAAACAGTTGAGTTTTACCGCTTTCGAATCCATTCAGCCGATCTCCAGGTCTGGCAGTAGCACTTTTAGCATAGCTTAGCATAGATCATTGAATCCGATTAGACTGTTAGCATCTCGCTCAAAAATGACCAAAGAGTTTTGATATTTTTCCTATTTAAAACTCAGCTCTTCTGTAGTTACATTGCGTACAAAGATGGACGAAAAATTAAAAGTTGCGATTTTCTAGGTCGATATGGCTAGGAACTATACTCTCATTTCAGCGTAATAATCAAGGAACTTTGCTGCCGTACCATGGGTGCAGCAAGCGCAGTGATATTACGCAATAAAATATTTAAAATATTTGTTAACGTTTTGTTTTAACAATGCATTTTTGACACAGTGTGACTTAAAGCCAGATGCAAATGCGGCAAAATAGGGTAATGTGATATTTAAAAATGTATTAAGAATATACATAATTAGTCAAGTCAGTCTGCAAATATGCATACAAAAGCAGTAATGATGTTGGCACTGATACCCCATAAGCAGCGTGCCGACATATAGCATCATTGTGCTTCGAGTGTCCTGAGTCCTTTGAGCGGCCTGGCTTGATCCTGTTCCACTTCGTATCCTTTCTATATACTGTCCCATCATAATAAAGGCAAAAAAAATTCTTAGTAGGCAGACTTACAGCTCAAACAGGATAACATGGAACACATAGGAGCATTATTCCAAAATGAAAGCTCAGCCTAATCAGTTTGGCACTATTCAGCAACAATGGGGAAAAAAGGAGATCCTTGTTACATCAGATCTTTCATCTGTTGTACATTGCTATAGGCTTTTCCTGTATACAACTGGAGGCACTTTCGTATCTTTGAAAACTTTTTTCCTTTCATTTTCCCCTGAAAATTAGCAGACCTGCTGAAAATACGATGAATGAATAAATGGAAAAGCAAATGCGCCTTTGAACATGTAGCCTTCAGCCAGTGCACAGGAAGTCTCGCCAGTCTCTGCGTGTTTCATGTGGCATGCTTGCTTCAAAGTCTTGCCGTTGTTAGCTGAAAGTCTTTACAGTGTTGATGCAGAGCTTGAATTGAATTTCTTTAAATTGTTTTGACTCAGCATCTCCTCTGAGAAAACAGGTCAAGCAGGTCCTATTTATTCCATTTGACCTTTCATGTTTTATAGATTTTTGCCATCACTTCTAACCAAAAACATCAGTCATCACCATCACACAGCATTGAGTTTTAAATTAGCCAATGATTAATCAGGTACATAAAACAATTAACAGACAGCTCATCTCAACCGATTTAGTTTATTAATGGTTTAATTACTTACTGTGACAGAAGCAATTACTGTTCACTTTTTTTTTTTTTTTTTTTGGACAAAAATAACATTTTATTTGACTCTATAATGTAAAAACATATGAAAACGTCAAGCTACGATACAACAGGCCAAAAGGGAGATTGGAAGATTTATAAATATAATTATAATACAACATTGACTGTTGAAATAACAGCATGTAACATGTATACAGAAGTATTAGCCACTTTTAAGTTTGTTGTGAGTTCCTTGTGCATTAGAGACATTTGTTCATGTTTTAGAGATTTTTAGTAATATAGCATAATACATAGTACATTGTAATATGTTGAGGTTGTGAATATTGTTGATAAATCTAATGCAAATAGGAAATGATTGAATGAACTAAGCAAAGCAATTTTCCTTTCATTCAGCTAAAAAAGGGTAGAATGATTGGATTTTTTCATCATTTTTATTGCATTTTCTAGAAATGCCAAGTTCTTGTAGTGTTATTCTTTTATTGTTGTATTTTCATCAACAGTATGGTTCACTTGAAATTTATAGTTCAATTAACTATTCATCATGATGCATCTCTTTCATTACGTCTTCTTTATTGTAATCAAAAACTGCTGACAAACTGACTTTCATGTTTCATTAACATTGAAAAGTAAACAATTTTCTGTGGTAGAAGCATGCAATTTATTTGCTGTCTAAGAATTCACACTAGAATCTGTCATCTTTAGTCAGCTCTAAACAAAGTGAAAATAACTTTCAACCATTTAAAAATAGGTTTCTGCATGGTGTTTCTATGGGAACCATTCAAATTATGGAGAGTTCCTTCCAGAAGCTTTGATTGATAGGCTCTCTTATGAAAGACATAGAGAGGTGTATTAGATGCTTATATTAGATCATCATGAACATGGCACACAGCTAAACACACAAGCGTTTTTTAAATGGGGTGTTTTGCAGTCATCATCAGTCTGAATGTATGCGGATCATGTCCGGCTGTCTTCATGTGGTATGAATGATTAAACACAACCAGGGTTTTTTGTCCTCCACAGCTGCATAGGCTGCTGTGTGCGATGTTGAGCGAAGATGAATGTTTTTAGATAGGATGTAGTTTTCATTATGAATTATCCTCATATCTCTGAGTTGAGACATCATTAACAATGATGAATTAGTCAATAGATCACCAATGAGAACAGGACTGCATGATGGTAATGCATATGTGCAGTAGCTGGATTGTATTTTGGTCAAAAATGATCTACTAGTTCAACTAATCATCTGCTAGCTGCTAATCTGCTAAGATGGTAATTGAAAGAAAGTCTTTAGGAGAGCTGGTTCACTCTGCAGTCATCTCGCCTGCGATGTACATGAATGGGGAACCATCAAATTCTGCAAAACTTTTGGTTACGTTTACCTCTGTACTTCCGCTGGTCAACCGTTTAAACCAAACTGGACCCACTAATGACCAGCTATAAAGTGGCAGCCATTTTTTCCCACAGGATGTTTTTATTCTGTTTAACCTTGTGCCCTTAGCTTTTACAACAAGGCGTAGGTTTGGTTTGAAAAGTGGTTACAGGGAGGCAGGAGACAAACCCTGAAATTAAACATTTTCAAACCAACCAGCAATTTAATCAGTGAGTCACAGAACCAAGATCACGTTCAAAATGTTGGAGTTGAAAAAATTGTAAAAGGAGTTGTGGTAATATAGAGAAAATAACATCACATACCTCAGATGACAAGTCACATTTACCATACCTTTGCACGCCCCACTATATTAAAACTGCTTCTGATATACCCTGTTCCTGATATATGAAGATATTGCACTTTTTATCCTTGGTACAGACCATATGTGTCAGAGAAACAAGTGCGCAAGTGAGTATTAAGCTGGTGAAGTGAATTTTACTTTTTGTAGAGTTAATAAAAGTTATCATGAGTATTGTAATGTTTGAAGTGGATGTCATAACACAAGTCAGTAGATTGGGAACGTTTTAAAATACTACTGCACCATAGTTGACTGACATGAGCATCTTACCTCAGACCCGCCTTACATCGGCTTTAACAGTCCGACCTCAATTGTTTCGATGCCCAAGCAGGGATGTAAGTTAGACAAGAATATCTCTGATTGAGGTGTTGTGCTCCCGACATCTGAGCCGTTGAAGATGCAGTGAATTACGTTTGTTTGTTTGTTTGAATGCGCCTCCCAATCTACATAAATGCGTCTGTTCATGCAAATCATTCGTGATCCAGCTTCACCTACAGCAGAAGTGAGTATAAGGGTTTTTTTTTATGAATCTCTGCAATCACCTTTCCTAATAACGTACTAGTTAGCAAGTTTTGCGGCTAAACGCGCTAAATGCGGCTAAAGTAAACAATCTCTTAGAGCACAGCTCATCACTCCACAGAGAGAAGAGAGGGACGGGGCGAGCAAAGCTCATTTGCATTTACAGTAACAATCCATCAGAATGGGTTGATTTTTGTAGAGCTCATTTTGACAAGGTAAAAAGGGTGCTGTTTTACACTACCACTGAGAATTTTTAACCAAAGTATATTAGAGACTTTTCATGAAGACCCTAAAGAATCATATCGACTTGTGGAAAATGGGCATCCGATGACCCCTTTAAATCATCTTTGCTCAATAAAAGTATTGATTTTTTTTCAAACTGTTGGTTACAATTAACTTTCTGTTCTTCCGCTGGTTAACCATTAAACTGAGCCCACAACATCTGACTGGACCCACTAATGACCAGCTATAAACCAGCTACTATGTTTCAATGGTTTTTGTGTTTTTGACCTTTTGCCCTTAGCCAAACCCTGAAATTATAACTTTCAACAAACCAGCAATTGTGTGTCACAATGAGTCACACAACCTAGGTCATATTGAGAAAAAAAACATTTTAATAACAATATAAAATCTTTTCTGTCACTTTCGATCAGTTTAATTCATCCTTGCTGGATAAAAGTACTAATTTCTTTCAGAAAAAAATCTTACTAACCCCAAAACTTTTGAACAGTAGTGTACAGTAGTCAACATTTAAAGTGGATCAAAACCTTTCATCAAAGTTGTCCTAAAATCAAAACAATACCAATTCTTGTCTTAGGACAACTTTGAACTTTTGATCTCCTTCAAATGTTGACTACTATATATTTCCATGATATCATATCAAAAAAGAAAAAAAATGGTGTAGCATGGTAGTACCATGGTCCTTTAACCAGTATGTTGGCCAGGAACAAACTGACCCCTCATGCTTTTCTCTTCTCCAGGGGACTGGAAGACTACAGACCAGTGAGTCTTCTCCTTCAACCGGGTTTGTCTCATCTGTACAAAAACCTGAAGCTGTGGTTCATGCAATGAAGGTACACACATTACCACACTCATATGCATTCTTGAATATAGGCATAATAGTTTTTATACTGTACAAACTACCCTACCCCTACCCCTAAACCTACCTCTCATACGAAATTTTCTGCATTTTTAGATTTTCAAAAAAGAACATTGTTTAGTATGTTTTTTAAGCCATTTGTTTTACGAGGACATGTGAAGTGTCCTCATAAACCATATTCACACTGTAGTACCCATGTCATTATACACATCTGTGTATACTTCACCAAAAATGAAAAGTTATTCAGCATAATGTCATTTCAAGCAGATAAGACTTTCATCTTCAGAAAACAAAGATATTTTTTATATTCTCTCATCAAATCTGCGAAACCAAAATTCAAGCTTCATAAAGTTCAGAAAAACATTGTAAAAATATGAATCGAGAATTGCTTTATATGATGAACAGATTTAATTTACTATATTAGAACAGTCATGAAAACGCTTGATTCTAATTTAATCATTTATTGTCCTTTACAAAATATATTGTCAGCATAACAATTTAATGTTAAATGTCAAATAAAATGTTACATTAAAAAAATGTTTTTTCCTTCTGGAAATGGCATGAACAGTTGAACAGTATGAATGTTTGAGCTGATTTGTTTGTTTGTTTGTTTGTTTTTAATGTTCTTGACCGTATACCGTATTAACAGGTTCTGGAGGTCCATGATAATCTGGACAAGCAGCTTCCAGAAGAAAGTGAAGAAGACCTGAGTGAGAAAGAGAAAGCCATAGTGCGAGAGATGTGCAATGTGAGTGTTGATTTTTGTGCTAGGTCTCCCAGGCTAAAACATTGTGTACGATGCAAATAAGTAATATTCCATTTATTCAGTTGACCCTTTGCTAAATTCAGCCTTATAATATTACTGACCAATCCTATCAAGATTAGCAGGTTGTTGTGCACCATCTTTTGAGACAAGCTTTTACTTATTTTCTACTTATTTACTTAGCTTTTATTATGTTTGCCGAAATTCTGACTTTCTCTAGTGTTTTCAGTCAAATTACTGCATAATAGAAAAAAGGCAGATAAAATTGCTTTACAATATCGCACTTCATTTTTAGCCCATGATTAAAATCACACTGTTCACAGAAGTGTGTAAATCATTTATGAAAAAAAAAATCTGTAAAGCTTCCCTGTGCAAGGAAGTGTCACCAAGTGGGTGTAGTTTATGGAGAGGTCAATGAATGAACAGGTTGGTACACAGAGCTCATGATAGAGTGAGCAATAGTTTGATCTGTTTGTTGGGCCCCTCAGTGGAATGTGGGAATGAAGAAATCCAGCTTGGAGCACAATAACACCTCTGTCCTTCATACCTGGAAACTCCTGGCCTTTTCAACACCATTGTGAACACTGTTCATAAGAGTTCTGGATGGATGTCTTACTTGTTTTGACTTACTTTCTATAGGCGATTTTAACATAAAATCACAGCTATTTGGTTGGCGTATTTAACCCTATGTGAGAAAGGGACTATATAAATAAATTATAATTGGGATGCACAATATCAGTTTCATCAGCCAATATTAAAATTTTTAGAAGGATAATGTTACTTATTTAAACATACATGCTCATTCCATCTTAGTTTTATATTAAGATTATGTTTTCCATCATCTAATGCTCACTTAAGACTCTAACAGCTTGTAAAAACCCTCTTTTGGCATTAAAGAAACTGCTGGGAGGATTCATTAAAGACATGCAATGAAAATGCATGGACAGTTATTTTTGCAGATGACAGTATTTCATATGCATTTGTTGCACCTGGAGTTTCCTATTTAGATGCAAGATGTATTGGGAGAGCATGGGGAGAGGATTTAATTATATTATCCAACGTGATTTACTAAAGTTTGCAGTAGTCTGGCATTTGTACCGCTATTTAACGGCTAAAAAAGCATAAGCAATTTTGTACTTGACATGGCTGCAGTAGTTGCTAATTTGTGCCTCTCTTTGTAGATTGCATTGGTCTTTCGTTTGCACAATGTCCGTAGATCAACAGCAGAATTTTTCTCTCCCATCGACACTTTTATGGGATTGCAGTCTCTTAATAATTTGGCTTTTGTAGTAAATCTGGCACTAAGACTTCAACACTGCAAAATGTAATCTTTAAATTCAAATCTCAAAATGGTAATCCATCTTTTGCTGTACGTTATAACATTGTGATGTCTAAATTGACTGGTAAAGTGATTTATTTTAAATTTTATTTGTGTATTATGGAACATACAAAATGAATTGGTTCATTTCTAAGAACAGGTTATAAATTATATAGAAGCCTAATATACATAGAAAGGAGAGCGCTGAAAATGCCAACCGCTTATAAGATGCAGGTTTTGCACTGACATGCAGCATGTAAAAATGGCACAGCTGTTTTTTTGACTTCGTCACTTTGTGTTCAGGTGGTGTGGCGAAAGCTCGGTGACGCGGCGGGATCAAAGCCGTCCATCCGACAGCAGCTCTCTGGGAATCAGTTCAAAGGTCCTCTATAGCAGCTCTGACACATGAGGAACATTTCTCCTTCTGTTCAGCCACCATGAAACTCCAGCAGGACCAAACTGAGAAACTGCTCACGGCAACAACAGCAAACACAAACGCTTCCGTCCACTTACATCATCCATGTCAAATAATACGGAGTGCAACTCTTGCAATTGACATTGGACCACTACACGCCAGTTTTCAGAGTTAGTGAATATGTAAAGCAATAATCCACATTGAAATATCATCGTTTGATTATTAATTATATTTTTTTCTTAATCGCTGCAATGGGTCTCTCATGAATTTACAGCCTTGGTGCACTGCAAACGGCACAGCTTTGACGAACCCAGTTGACAATTACCCAACGTCAATGTGGCCGAATGTAGATTCAGAGAAGGACGGTGTAATTTGGGACAGGACCCATGAAGTGTTTTATGACTGGCAGCTGGTCACTGTCACTCAGCTTGCCTTTTCTTTTTTACCTCATATTTTTGTTTTTACATACACGGTGATGTCAGAAAACTCATTGTTTCCTTACACCCTCTTAGACAAGATCAAACTTTTAGAGCGATACCAGATAAGGCTCCCTCACTCCACTGTGTTCTGGTACCCATCCTGTGCAAGTAATGTACAGAAATGACTCTGAAAGGCAATGTAAGATATGTACAAAAGCTTTAAATCACTTTATTATGTTGTCTTTTTAAGTGTTTTTACTTTTTCTAGTAGCTGTTTTTAATAAGTACCAACTTAACAATGTATGGGTTTTCTTAACAGCGCAACACTTTTTGAACAATGCAACTTAGACACAAAAGCAGCACAAAACATGCTGAATCTGACTTTTCCCTGTTCCTGTATGAAAAAACAATGGCAGTCACGACTGAAATCCATTGTTTTTGTATATTCAAGATGTCAAATTTTAAAACAGTGTGCTGTGCATGCTTGACAATCACGTCTCTCAGGTCTGGGGAAATTACAAGTACACATCATAACATGTCAGAAACAGTATTTTTGTCCTCTTCCAGCATTTTATTTGTCCTTGATTGACCCGTTAACAGTCTAAGACTAATGCATTGGCAGAAATAATTGTGCTGAGCTCAAGTTTTCAAGCTCTTTAACCCCAAGTAAAAAACAAACACATGCAATGCTTTGCTTTAACCTCCACGTGAATGCATGACAGATGATGACAATGGGGTCATTGTGCAAATTAAAGCAGTTTTGTGTCTCAAAAAGGGAACTAGTTCGTCATTGTCTTGCCCCAACTTAATACTTCACTCCATGAATGAAAACTGCGCCTGTCAAACAATTTCATGGGCATTTAAGTAGATGTTCCAGGGGGATCCTTTGTCACTGTCAGTTAGTATTATTGCTATTTGTTTTGGATGAAAAATTATCACAAGCCCTCATGCAATCCATTAGAATGCCTGTGATTCACAAAATTAAGCATATCTCCCAACCCTTACTTGTTCATTTTATTATATTTTTTGGCTAATTTGATAATGCTTTTAGTTATCAATAAGATAATTTTTGGTTTATATTCCACACATTTTCTCTAAAAAGTCTGCAGGGCCTGCTGTTCAGCAGAGAACTATTGGTAAACTTTAATCTTATGATCAAGATCCGGATATAGAAAGTGATGTTCAGCTAATTTAAATGCATGTCAGCAATAGTTTAATGTATGTGAGTCTCTTTTTCCTGCTATTTTTTTCAATGTCAAATAAACTGTTGACAAAGTTAACGAAGTTCAAAAACAGGCATGCTTATAGATGAAATACTACGGCTGTGTTCAGAATGCAAAACTAGCATACTGATTGTTGTGCAATATATGCTGAATACTAATATTTAAAAGAAAAAAATAATAAACATACAATCATAAACAGTAGCGTTGTCATGAAAAGTCAAGAAATATCTCATATTTAAATAAACTGCAGCTAATTCAGTACGATCTTCATACTGGCAATGGAAGGTCAGTCACACTTTTTGAATTTTGATAAGGCTAGTATGTTAGTATGCTATTCCGAACATAGCCAAAGATGTAATTGTAAATGGGTAAAGGCTAAAGAAAGAGTTTTAACATGAATTAATCGGAGGTGTTTCCACTAATAAGACTGCATTGGATTGGCTGTCAATGAATTTTGACCTGTTACAAACATGAGAAGTTGCTATTGTTGTCAATGAAAGGAGTTGCAAGCAGATCCTATACAAAGTGATGTTTCTCTCGGGAAGCGGTCTGAACACAAAGCCATGATTTTATTTGGCATGTGCTGCCTCTTTTGTGCATGGGGTTTTGTTTGGAACCTATGCACCTATACCCTGTGTTGTTTTATTGTGTAAACCCTCTGAGGTTTATCCTGTCTTCAGTGTTAATAGGTGCGAGCATGACTGCAGGAAACATTTTATGGTAAAGGTGTAAAGAAAAAAGCTGTACAAAGTGAAGCAGACAATTTTGTCAATAAACAAACTATTGCTTTAAGTGGTTGCAGTTATTTATGTAGTGCTTTCTACTATATACAGATAGTAGAAAGACACTAACACACAATAAACAGGAAAATAATACTGGTAATGATGCAAAATGCATCAGTTGTAAAAACAAATTTTAGCTGTAAAGCAGCTCTACAGAAGACAGCAGTTATTTAGCTCTGCTGGTTTAATTCAGTTCAGTAACTTTAAGTGTTGCAACACATTTCCAAGTGTGCATCTGTTTTAAAACACATCCCTCATATAAATATAACATGATGTATTATAAACAAGCTGTTAGCTTTTCAGTTATGTGAAAACACAAGCATTACTATGATAGAGGTCATTGTACACTTTGTTATATACACTCTAAAAAAAAATGCTGGGTTATTTTTTTTTACCCAGGTGCTGGGCTATTTTTTTTAAACCAGAATGCTGGGTTCAACTTGTTGGGTCATTTTATTGAGTTATTTTTAATATTTTTACCCAGGTGCTGGGTAGTTTCTGTGTTATTTTTTTCTACCCAACTGCTGGTCTGAGCCTGTCTCTGATGAAACAACCCAGCTGCTGAGCTTTGCTGAGTGGTTCTGAGCGCCACCGATTTGCACTTCTTCAGCGAAATAAAGGTTTGTATAAATTTTATTTAATTTCTAAAGTCTTTACTGTGCTGTAGATTATATTATTTTACGCAACACAATATACAGGTGCATCTCAAAAAGTTAGAATATTGTGGAAAAGTTTATTTTTTGTTTGTAACATTTAAAAAACTGAAACTTTCATATATTCTAGATTCATTACATGTAAAGTAAAACATTTCAAAAGTTTTTTAATAAATAATGAATCTAGAATTTATGAAAGTTTCAGTTTTTGAAATAAGTTACAAACAAAAAATTAACTTTTTCAGGATATTCAAATTTTTTTTTGATGCACCTGCGAACTTCAGACTGCGGCTTAGGGTTTCACTCGTAGCTGAAAGATGCCATGACTGACTCCAAAAACTGCCCGTAAACAAACAGTACTGACATTAGAGAACATACTTTCAGATTAAACTCAGTACAATAACGAATAAAATCCATTTATTTTATGCAAGGCAAAAGGCGTTTACATCCTGCGAAACAACCGCTGCTGACGCAGCTCACTGTTAACCCGGCGAACAGCAGCCCTTCACCGGCTCAGATTTCGACGACACACCGGCATGAGAATTAGCGCTATTTCAGCAAAAAGGAATTACAGATAACGGTTGCATACACAAAAATTAAAATTCTTTTGTCTTTTCTTTTTAATTCTTTTTTTTTTTTAATTGTCTAAAATGTTTGTTAGTTTAAATGTATTTAATATTGTAAACTATGCTGTATTCACCCAAATAAATTCAGTTTGAAATTTCAGTCTTGTGTTTTGTCCATGTGTTCTTGCTTAATACAGTTTTTCTCGATTGCTAAAACACTATAATAAATGTTTTGAACTAAAATTTCACAACCATAATGCCATTTTTCAAGAAGCACACCGATTTCCCTGAACTATAAAAACTATTTCCCTGCTTTAACTCATGAGTCAGATTTGGTGAACTGTTACTGCAAAACTCTACACACAAGTCCCTACATTTCTCCGTGCTTACACCATGTGGTCATTTAGAAAGCACTAGCATTCAGTATTGTTCACTCAAGTCTGCAAAGTTTGAGCTCAATTAGCACACAATTACCCAAGTGGAAACACCAGGAGTCAAAATTTATCACACACCAATCAGAGCCTTGGATGGAGATAAAAGGGCCAAAGTCAGCTTACAGTTTGGTGCATTTCTCAGATCAGAAATGACATTCTCAAAACTACTTGTTCAACCTCCTCATCATCTAGTCACTTGTGCACATTATAAAATGTTTCAAATTTTTTTGAACAAGTTGCGTTTGCTTTGGTACTTTCATGCAACTGATTTGTCTACGGCTTCCTACATTATCAGTTCCTATTGTCATGTTGCTCAAAATGTATTACATGTATATAGCTCTCTGTGCTATAGTCTTACCCCTCAAAACATCAAGTCATTAGCTCATCGTATATGTCTTTACAGTAAATGCTAAATTTTTGATCTAGTTGTATACAATGTCAAGCTTATTCTACAAATTTCTACTAGACTTTTTGTAAATTTGCCATGAATTGTTCAAATTGACTTTCAATAATGCAGAGACTACAGATCAACCAATTATAAAGCAGTTCTCTGAAATAATACCTCAAAGGTACATCTCAACATGAACCTCTCATGAACCTTCAATTGCATATATAGACAGAGGACAGCACAAGAGTTACAAATTCTGACAGTGGACTTTCTAATTTTTATTTTCGCCTTTGCCCATATTTCTTTTTCTTTTCTGTTTCACGATGACTTTGTATTTTATTTTTTTTCATCTTTATATTTTTTTTCATCAGACCACTAGTAAAAGTGTAACTGAATCCTATCCGGTCTTTTTCAATCAATATCCCGCATACAGTAATGTGTAATTTCGAAGAGGAAGAGAAGGAGGTGAAAGAGGAAGAGGAGGAGAAGAAAGAGGATGACGACAACAACGTGGAAGAGAAATAGGATGGGCAAGGGCAAGAAAACAAGCAGTCTCATATATTTTAGTTGATGCGTGCCAGGGTTGGATCAGGCATGCAAGAGGATTTTATCCCCACTGCCTGTCCAGGGCCAATTTAGCCTGTGATGTTAAGGAGATTCTTTGGCCTGTCCCAGATCAAAGACAGGACGCTGGGGCAGAATAATTATTTTTGTTGTTGCCGTTTTGTACTGTACTCTCCAGTACAACAAATTAAGGATTAAAACACTTGCAAATGCATACATTTGTTGTGTTAATCATGTGAATTTTTTTTCCCAAGCAACACATTACCAGTTTTCATAGTATTGTTTTGAATTGATCTCATCAACTGTGTTGTAGTGCATGTGTGTTTTTGAGGGTTTGTGTGTCATGTCTGAGAGCAAAGTTGTTTTTTCAGCAAGATTGAGTTGTTTAGAGTGGAGAGCTTCATTTTGACCTGAATATAGTTTTAGAGTTTTTAGTTTTTATAGTTTTATAAGTTTTGGGAATTGAGTTAGAAGTTACTGATTTGTGTTTAGAGTTTTGCAAAAAATAGGCATAATTTCAAGAAATGTGTTTAAGCAATTGAGAAAAACTGTAATAAATGTTCATATTTTGATTACTGCTGTTGCCTTTAGTAAGTTCTGTGTGTGTGTTTTTATAAGTTTCAGTCCATTTTAAACCAGCAATATAATCATTTTTAAACAATAGTTGACTTAACCCAACCAGTCAAAATAACCCAGCTTGTGTTCTGTCCAATATTTACCCAGTGCTGGGTTGCTAAATAACCCAAGCTGGGTTGTTTTTAGCCTAGCATTTTTAGAGTGTAGTAACAAATGTCTAAACTCAAATGGTGGGTTGTGACCCTGAAAATAGGTCACAAAGCTTATCTAATAGGGTTGCCAGCAACAGAGGAAAGAACTCTGCTAAATGCAACTAATCATTCTTATGTTTACTGATATCAGAAGTGATTTAGGTACAAATTTATGTCACTTGCTAAATTAGGCAAATGTCCAGATCTCAAAACCCATGAACAAAACTATGCAAAAAAACAAACAAACAAACAAACAAACAAAAAACGTTAAATAGCAGTTTACCAGTAGGGAAAAATGGTTTGTTATTAACACACTTGTGTGGTGAATTATTGGCTGCAGAGAGAAATATTGGAACTAGATTGGTATATATTTGAGTACTGTGGATGCCCACAGTGTCCTATGTCAGGGTGTCCAAACTCGGTCCCGAAGGGCCTGCAGAGTTTTGCTCCAACTTGCCTGCCTACCTGCCTGGACGTTTCTAGCATGCCTAGTAAGAGCTTGATTAGCTGAGGTCTGTTTAATTAGGGTTGGAGCTAAACTCTGCAGGACATCGGCCCTCCAGGACCAAGTTTGGACACCCCTGTCCTATGTAAAGCCTTGTTCTATTTCTCATGCCAATGCAAAATAATAAAATAAATGTTGG
The DNA here is from genome assembly GCA_019740295.1 of Labeo calbasu. Classification (NCBI taxonomy): domain Eukaryota; kingdom Metazoa; phylum Chordata; class Actinopteri; order Cypriniformes; family Cyprinidae; genus Labeo; species Labeo calbasu. The sequence continues at coordinate 2,041 of JAHKKF010529487.1, read as the reverse complement.
AGACTTGTGCCCCCTAAAGGTAATGAATGGAAATTACAAATTTTTACACTCACGTCAATTACAACTAGATCAGCGTTTTGAGATCAATGTATTATGACCACACTTAGAAAATATACTTTGAATACTTTGCAAAATAAAACAAAAATAGCATTTACAGCAGTGCACTCACAATGGATGTTGATGGGCCACACATTCCATGTTGTTTTAATCTTATGTTTTGGATGCTTTAATTGGAACAAAATGTGTCAGTTGAGCTTGTAGAGTTTCGTAGCTGCAGGGTTTGCTTGCATTTTCTTCTGCGTGTAGGTGCAGTTATGCTAACATTAATGTCACAATACATACTGTATGCACAATAAGGCATAAAAACATTTTAATATAAGATATGCATAAAACATGACATCATTTCTGATAAACAACCCAATATTTTCAGTTACCCAAATAGTAAGCTTGACTGAACACTATAAATTCACTATGAACAGAGCAGTAGTTTACACATAAATGCAATGTAATGTTTATTAATGTAATTAAAGTTTTAACAACGTGTTTAGAAATTTATACTGCCAAGTATCTTTAGAAACTTTTAGTCTTTCCAGCCAGGAGCTTGTTTGTGGTGTTTGAAGCAGCACAGGCAAGGTCTGTTAACAACTTTCCCACACTAATCTCATATTAAACCATATCATTTTTAAACCTTATGTATTACAATGTCTATTTAAATGTATTTTAAAGACAATTTTCTCTAGTAATTGACAGCATGACAGTGATGCAGTTTTAAACAACACACAATTCAGTAAATGCACAAGGGGAAAAAAAGTTTTTTATTATCTGCCTAAAAAAAAAACAACAGGCAAACACAAGGTGGTTGAGCATAGCAAATCCTTTGCCGATTAAATACTAGCCAAACTAAGGCACATACGGGAAACTATGGAACTAACATGTCCATCAATCGACGCACTTGATCTCAGGTCAAAGATGCCAGAAATGCATCTGAATAACGGGACTGCTAAGGATGATTTGTGGGATATTTTCCATGTTGCTAAGGAAATAATATGAATTCTGCAACACGCAAACTAAAAAGCAAAGCCAAAGGGGAGTAAATACATAACACTGAAAAAAAGGTTCTCTAAAGATAATACAGAATAAATCATATGTACAACCAAGAATTCATAATTCATTCACAGAAATGGGTTTGGAATGTAAGTGGTGATGTAAACGAATTTAAAGGGATAGTTTCCCCCAAACAGAAAACTCTTTATTTATCCACCCTCATGCCATTTTTTGAAACTTCACATCTTGTCATATCTTTTTATGCCAAAACCATTCTTATTGATCAGAAAAACACTATAATCCTTTCTACTTAAGATCATCTGAAACCATACAATAACTTAGTGTGAAAAAATTTGGAAAAAGCTAAAAGCAGCTCGGAAATCGGCTTACAATTCCATCTGTTCTATTATATGACTTCAGAAACGTGATACGGACCAAGTCATATAGTCGTATTTAGATGTGTTTGTCCAACCATATGAAAATATTCACAAAGATATTTTGAAGTTCTCTTTTGCGTACAGATTTAGAACAACCTGAGGGAGAGTATATACATCCGAGTTTTTCACTTTGGGGCAAACTATCCCTTTAAATCGAATCGGTGTATATAAAGTCTACAGAACGGTGAAACCCTGAACCCAAGCGGAAGTCTGCAGTATTTCATTGACTTCCTGACACTCCAATTTGACCAGTGTTCATCTCGGCAGCTGAAACGTCTGTACCTTCCTGTGAAACCTGCATCAGAATACATAAACCCGATACAGACTCAGACTATATTGTATACAGGCACATGTATCGTGGGCCCAAACCAAGGTGTGAAGGACTGATTTACTCCCTTCTCATCTCATCCACGCTCCTCTGTTCATTCCTGCCACAGGTGGCATGCCGTGGGGCGGCAACGGCACCTGAGGTTGGCCGGGTGGGACGGGTGGAGGTGGGTACCCAGCGGGTGGCATGCCCATTACAGGAGGAGGCACATTGTGCCCTGGTGGCATACGTG